>JABASI010000012.1:0-85983 GCA_019776505.1 Tomocerus nigrus | reverse complement strand
AATTTTTCAATATTTTAGAGACTAGAGTAGCGAGATACACTTGTTTAATGTTTACCTTCTGCATCAATAGGTTTTCGCACAGCTAGGCATGGTATTCGTTCCAAGTATGCATAGTCATCCGGTTTTATTCCAGTAATGTCAATTGAGTTTTCCCCACGTCTCCAAACAACTACTGCATATGGCATGGTTTTTTATGAATTTTGTAACCACCGATTGATAAGATTCTGAACTTTTAAACTAAAATTACGGTACGATTGATTTATATAAAACTTATAAAAGTATAAAACTCTTATTGCCTTTTTTCCGTTTTTCAGTTCGAAGTTAGGTTTCAAATAAAAATTGCATTTACTGTCACGGAGGTCAAAAAATTGCTTTAAAAAATTAAATGTGATTATTTCAGATTTAGAGAAATTAAATATATTAATCAATATGCTAAAATATCCAGTATAATTACAGAATTTTTAATAAACTACAATCAGGAATAAAAAATGGTACCTTATATAGGTTTTGTATTGAAATTAGTCAGCTAAAGGGGAGATTTCCAATGAAAAAGGGTCAATGGTCAAAAAATTAAGAATTTAGAAAAACGATTATAAATGAATTTACAAATAGAATAAGGGAAGGACCCATCTAAAAATACATACAACTTGGGAACGGAAGAACATACAGGTAAAATAGTAGCTTTGTATTTGACTCTTACCTTGGTTGTATAGGATTTACCTGTTGTCAGTTTTGATATTGTGTATTGTGTCCATTCATGCCGTGTTGTCTATTATATGCATTCAAGCATTGCTTCCTTTTGGAGGTGGCTATGGTCTATGGCTTGGTGTTGATGATTCTTCTGCTGGCTGGAGATTCCAATCTAATTCCATGAGATAACACACTCGGCGTAAACAATTCTATTTGAACTTTGGCGCACAATAATGCAAGAGACATCTGTCTTTTTGCCTGCTCTGTGAAAGGGTCAACACGTCCAAATTCCAGGTCAGCTTTCTACCCGAATTTTAACACCAAGATGAGGATCTACAAGGACATTTTTACTGGTAACTTACTCCCCGCATTTCATTTTACTAGATTCGAGTCGAAAATTTACCATTTAACCACTTTTTTGCTCAATTTTCATTGTTTTCTTGAGGGTAAAACTGGGATTGGAAATATACGTCATGGAGGCATGTAAATTGTAAACATGCTGTTACTCTCTTCCATTTACATTCTTAGGAAACCGACCCACTCATTCACTCTTATATACATTATAGATTGAATGAATGTATGGGCATAGTATAATATAAAGTATAATAAGGAAATGTTTCTCAGATATTTTTTGTATGACGAATACCGTCAATCCGTGTGAATCACGGGTAGTTTGTTCATTGTTCATTTGAAGCCAGTTAATAAATAGTAATAATATTAGCCGGAAGCATTTATGATTAAAGATTTAGTTGTGTGGCTTTCCAGATGTTTTATGTTTATGGGTTAAAATGTTTTAGCCTGCAATTATTGTTTTATGCAGACAGGCGACAGCTCAGAACAGAATAATATTTGATTTGATGATGCGTGTCGTGAGTCATGATCATGAATAATATAATATGTTGACCGTTTTGTATTTCTCTTTTTCCGGAATGGTCAGGCATTTTCTCTTGAAACGTAACAGAGTTGATTGAGTCAGTTGAGGTCTCACGGCGTCTTCTAGCGTTACTATCACCGGAAATGATTTTAATTACGAATCAAATATTCATGTTGACAGTTTTGTCACGCCTATAATGATATGTCGAAATTAGGAAACATTGTAACCATTCTTAGTGGATATGACATACAACTTCTTAATGTACCTTCTTTTATATTACTTATTAGTCTTAGTATGATATAATAATAATATAATGCGAAGTGTAGTAGATTAGTATTTTAGTATTCTTCATTTGTATTTAATGGTCATTTTTCAAATCTAATTTTTTCTGTTCTAAACTAGGGGATGAAATCTTCTCCGACACCTACAAGATGAAGTTGATTGACAATGTTGTCTACGAAGTCTACGGAAAGGTAAATCTTCCTTGCAACTATATTAGGTAGTCATTTTTATAACATCATTAGCATCCATCCAAGCCATCCATGACCTTTTTGCCATGTTTTTTGAGCTATGGGCGTGTTGGCTACACTATTTTTGAAAATATCAATGAATCGTTCCCCGTAGTAGATTGGAATTTAAAGGTATGAAGGGCGTAGATTTACTACTAAATATTATAAAATTAACAGCTAATACTAGAACTAGGTGTCAAATTGTTGTTCATGTATATTATAACAGTTCTGTTCTAGTCCAAGTGTAGCTATATCTGTATATCTTTATGATAATATTATGTTTATCTATTACTAATTGTCTAGCCTACTATGTCTAAGATATTCAGTAAGAGCCTCTTACCCTGATGTAGATTTCATTTTTAGAAATACGATTGCTGCGAATGCGAAATTCTTTGAAACTGCTATGCACATATGAGACAAAAAGTTAGTCTATCTAGAGTATTAATAAAAGGTCAAGTGGCAAGTTGTGCTTTTCAGATATAAGCGTTGAAAATTTTCTAATTTACTTATTAATTCGAAAAAATTAGTTGGTGATTCGCAAAGCCGGAGAAATCGTTCTGGGTGGAGCAAATCCCTCCGCTGAAGAAGCTGATGAAGGTACCGAAGAGGGTTGCGAATCTGGAGTTGATATTGTCTTAAATCACCGTTTAGTGGAAACTTTCGCCTTCGGTGACAAGAAGAGCTACGTGGCCTATTTGAAAGATTACATGAAGAAACTGACGGAAAAATTGCAAGAAACTGCTCCAGACCAAGTTGACGTTTTCAAAACGAACATTAACACAGTGATGAAAGATCTTTTGGGGCGTTTCAAGGACCTGCAATTCTTCACCGGAGAATCCATGGATATCGACGGCACAGTAGCTATTATGGAGTACCGGGATATCGACGGCGATTCAACACCCGTATTGATCGTCTTCAAGCATGGCTTGGAAGAAGAGAAATTTTAACAATTTTTCTTACTTAACGGAAATAAACGCTACTGCTAAACTATGACCATCTTTTACGTAATTCATTTCTCTTCAACATTAATTTCCACACCATTTTTCTACGAAGACATACCTAGGTACTCCAACCTATCAAAGGGATTCCTTCCTTGGATATAATTTATTATAAAAAGTTATGGTCATCAGTTTTCCATATTATCACATGTTTTCAAGTATACATCATTCGTGTGTAACAAAATTTGACGTAATTTTATCCTGATTTAAGTAATAAATTGTGTGAATATGGTGGAATCTAAATGTTCATTGCTATAAACTGAGAAGAAATTATTTAATTGCATAAAGATACTGTTAAAAATAGATCAAGTCAGGACAGTAGTCTGTCATTCTAAGTAAGGCAGTAGTTTGCTGTCACTGATTATATAACAAATAATATTATGCTCTATTTCTATACATTCATCTAAATCAGCTACAATAGGAAATTCATTACTTTATTAAAAAATTCCTTAATAGATGCAATTAGATTGCATTTATCAGAAAATAAAAAAAATCCTCTCCAATACAACACGATAAATAATTTATTCATGTTAATTATTTTATTCTTGGATAATTCTTGAACATCATGAGAAAATAGAAATGCATCATCATTGTTATATAACTGTAAAGCATCATAATAATTATTATAGCATCGTAAGTGCAATCTCTTAAAAGTGCTTATGAATTTATAATTAATCATCTTTATATGAAAAGGAAATGTGTGCATGGGAAAGGTTAGTGGTTAGTTAATGTGGTTAGTCGCCATTAGATTAGTAACTCTTCAGCAGTTAATCAGTGGCCATTTTGACGGTTTCATTTCGACTTTCATCAAGTTTCATCCCATTTAAATGCTCAGACAGACAGTACCAGTGTATAATAAATAAAAGGTCAGATGAGACTATGAGACAGAATTATTTAGTAATGTCCAGCACTTAAGATATTTTCTGCTATAATTCATGGGTGCATTTAATTTCATCAGAAAAGGAACAGGGAACTTTGCTATAGTTGAGGGATAACAGGACTGTCCTGATTACTGTTAACTAAATGAGGAGAGAGAATAAATGGAAACATGCAAGCCGATTGCTGGCGTGAGTGTGCCGTGTGACTGAAGAGTTTAACTCTCCTCTACTTTTCCACGTATTTACTATTCGCTTGGAAAGCTTTAATACACAAAGTAATTTTTATAACATAATTGCTCAAAAAAGTTTACAGGACAGGAAACCTTATACTCTTAACGTGCATACTGCATACGTACAGGAGTTAATAGTTATAACGTTTATCCTTTACTACGTTATATAAATGCATTAGCTCATAGCTTTACTTAGTGAGCGAGCTATAATAATAAGTAGGTATGTATTTTTATGCTAAAAAAGGATGAAAGGAACTCCTGGTTCGTTAGTTATAGTATTTTCAACATACATTAGAATGTCTATGTATTTACGTGTAATAAAACAACAGAAAATAAATGCACCGAGATAATAGCATCCCCGTGCCGTGTCATTTCTAGACATATGCACTTATGTACAGCAGGCACCCGGCGCCCACAACACCACAATTTTTCCGCTTTGTATATCCCTATAACTATTTGCTTTCGTAAAAGTACGATAAGTAAACTGACAATAAACATAATAAAATGTTTCTGTAGTTTAATATTAGTTTAATAGCAAAGCTAGCTGTTGCTTTACATTTATTTTACTTAACCTCCTACCATATACATTCATTTCTCAAATTAAATCATTTTTAAACATTTCCTTTCCTCTTAAATGCAACTATACATACATATTATAATAATCCTATAACATATACCCTTACATTTATTATTATTACTGTACATTTAAAGAACTTAATGAACATATTGTTAGAATATAATTGAATTTAATATCATTGTAGTAGACGCATAATTCTATATAGTACTGTAACTTTTTACCATTTATATCTTTGTGTACTTAACAACAACGTAATAATTATATAGTACAACTTTTTAGAAATCAATTCCTAAGTAGGTAGAAGTTTTATTTAAAGTTTATTAGTGTTATTTTTAATACTAAATCGGAAAATGACATACTTCATAATAGGTTTATAGTGAGGTAGGCCGCGATATAAATACCGCATTTTATATCAACACAAACAAACACAAGTATATAGAGGCTAATTACATAATACACCTATTTTTTAAACTATATTATATCATCACAGCTTAGAATTTTCAGTAGATACAGATTCAGAACTAAAATGTTAGTGCATTTTTCAACCTTTCTCCATAAAAATCCGATTTCCATCTGACATTACATTTTACATTCATTACAAAACACCAAGTCAAGTAAAATCTCTTTGTCAATGTGAATACAGCAAAAATCTTTACTTTTCTAAACTAGTTACACTAAAACTTCAATGATTATACGATATACAAAATTAGTGAGTTACAATAACAAAAATAGTGAATACACTATAGTTTAAAACACATCTTTTAGTAAGTATAGAAATACTAAGAAAATATGAACCGAGGACCAAGGAATACTTAAAACTTTTAATTAAATGCTTTTAAAACTCATTATACCCAAAGCCAGCTATGATATAATTTGAATTTTATACACACCTACCTACTTATAATAATTATGTGGATACAAAAGTACAGGCACACAGTAGGCCGTACAATGAAACATTGTTTAAAACAACAATAAATGCTTTTACTCATGCTACACAAGATTAACAATAACAATATAATTATGGTAAACTCATTTATAATAGATTCCAAAAACCAGGTAATAATTGTAATAAGGTACGTGAAACATGTATACACGATAAAAATGATACACGGCTTAAGTAGATTAATGGGTATGCGTTTGTTGAAACAATAATTTTTGCTTACAGTAGTACTTAGTGGCAAAAACTATTTTTGCATAATTATGTAGCAGCAATGCGATAACGAGTAGAATATTGTCATATTAGATGTATTCATCTTTTGATGTTGTAGTGGTTTGCAGAGTTTCTTTCGGTTGGTCTGTTTAAGGCAAATTATGTGAAGTAGATATCCGTTTTGGCACTAAGGCATTCTACTAGGATGGTTTGCAATAATTTTGCATAATTGATCTCATCATTGGATAATGTGGGGATGTATCAAATGAAGTGGTTGAGGAGAAAATCATGTTCTAATTAGGGAGTCCATAGGATCGTTTTCCTCGTGCGGTCTGCACTAACAAGAGAAACTCCCTTAGGATGCCAATGCACAGCTCCAACAGCCGTCCTAAAAGATATATATGCATATAGAGTGAGATTAAGTGATGCCCTAATGTGATAATGGAGGTAATAGGAATGATAATTGGATGATTCCCAGATGCTAATCAGGATTCAACTCTATCTGAGCAGGCAAGGAAGTGAGATGGATAAGGTAACATAATAATATGATATTAAAATGTGTATAATGTTTATGTATGCATGTTAGGAGAAGATGGGAGACTTTAAACTGGCTAGTTAGATAGATAGCTCTTTTCTGACATATCCTATAAAGCATGGTATTAGTGCAGCTAGAAGTGTGATGGGAAAACTATGAATCGAATTAGAGTTTAGAGAGGAAAGGAAAGGAACGGGATTTGTGATGCTAAGTTCACGCTCTTCTCGTTCTACAGAACCGTATACTCAATAAATGGGACACATTCCCTTAAACTCATAATATTGCAACAACCTCACACACACAGTCAATTTTAAAAAGATGTAAATGTAAAAGTAATATTATGGAGAAAAAGAAGAAAAAAAACTTACATATGTTCCTTGAGAATAGACTCGACTTTATTTTCCATAACATTCCAAACGAAAATTGAGCCGTCGGTCCCTCCACAGGCGATAAACTGACCATCAGGTGAAAAGCAGGCACGGCAAAAATCAGAAGACACTTTAAATCCATCCGCACTGCACGGACCATTCGTTCCGGGGGATAGACGACATGTCGTTAAAAAATAAATTAAATTAGCACTTGCTTAATTGCTTTGTAAATCAATTGTCTACTCACTAAGTGCAAATCTATGTATGCACAAGGGCATTTGCTTTCGATTCAATTAATTTTTATTGCTAAAAATGCACATTCTCATCATTGTTGTTTATAGTTAGTCAAGTTAGCTTAGTAAATGAACTTTATGACAATTATTTTATCAACTCACCCATATTGACCAACTATGGTGTTCATACGTAAGTCGAGAACTTCTATCGAGTCGTCACGGACGGAAGCCAAAAGGAAATTCTGATCCAATGATAAATCTAATGAAGTAATTTTGCCCGGAAGACAGACTTCTTGTGTGGGACTTTCCATTCGTCGATCCCAGAACCTTAAACACACAGTTTACAATTAAAGCCTTTAAATGTTACATAATGGAGCAAATATTTTATTTAGATTTCACCGATAGTAAAACTGTATACATAATACTTTTGTTGTACTATATTAACTAACTACCTTATGCGCTTATCGTAATGGCCTGAAATTATGCTCGCTCCATCTCCAATGCATACAACGTCGTTACAGCTTGATCCTGCAAACTTAGTTGACACACCTAAAGTACACAGAAACAATCACAATAGAAATAAACGATTAGAAGAGCCATTATGAGATCATTAATTACTGATAACGTCCCTAGTTCTCATTCCATAATTTTTTCCTTATGTAAGCAAAGTATAATAATATTATAAAAATCTGAGTGTATTTAATATTGATAGATAATAGAATGTTTGTTCCGGCTGGGCATTAAAAGAAACATGGCGGATTGTTGTGTTCCATATTATAATACTTCTCTTATCTCATTCAAAGTATAACAATGATTGTTGGCAACTGGATTAAACTTACATGCTCTAGAACGAAGATCCCAAACCTATGAAGAAAAGAAAGAAAAGAGTTAGAATCCTCTCACATAAACTCTCACAGTCTATGTAATAGAGATAGTATTCAATGTATGAAATAACAATTTAGATTGTTCAGCGATTTTCTATGGGATAATCATCATATTTTATAGGCAATTGAGTAAAGGAAGGAAAAAGATCAAAGAAGAATGGATTAATGATCGGATCATCATCGTCATGATAAATAGTTCATTTCATACTTACTTTCAAGGTACGATCATGACTGCCTGACACAACACGAGTAGGATCTCCCATAAATCTCGCAGCTAGAACCTTTCCGCTATGCCCAGTCAATGTATGCTGTTGAAAATACAATGAAATATTTAGACATAATACCCCTACACACCATAATGCATACTAAATTAACTAGAAAAATCAAATTATTTTTTTCAATTCTCGAACCAACAAAAGAATTGGCAAGGGGTCCCAAATAATAAACCTAGTCTTATTAAACATTCCTTAAAAGGATTCTTACATTTTATACTGTACAAAAATACGTTTCTCAATTCTCACACTTCTGTACAGCAAGTACCTTAAAACTAACATAATATTAACGTATACACGTTTAAAACTAAGTTTCCCTCAACACAAAGGTTAGTGTTAACAATTTACTGTTTACTATTACTACAAGTTTTGCAATTCACATTTGTAGCATCAACTTGTATACACATGTTGTATGTAATAGATTATTGCTTCTCGTTTCACACCTTGGAAAAATGCTAAACCTTATAACTTACACTGTTACAATTATTAGTATACATAGCCATAGCTACTGGTATTTTAAGTACAAGTGTAATGTTATAAAGAGTGTCATTTCTCCCACAGGACATAATTATCATAATAACAACAGTATTTTCTAACAAGTTCATGTACACCTTTGCTTTTGCAGATCAAAAGTCTTACAAGCACTTAACTATTTTCCGTATATACAGAAAACATTTGCAGGAATGTAGAAAAAGGGATTTTCGCTCAACCTTCTTTTTCTTCATGCTATTACTAAGTTATCCTCTTACTATATAGGTAAGTGAGATTGTTCATGTTCTTTATTTTTGAAAAGTAAGAATACGGTATAGAGCAAATTGCAGTTGAATGAAGAGAGCTGGAAAACCGTACTATAAATACGACATGACAAATGTATCGTACATAGAGAATGCATACTTTTATACTTGCACACATGTATCAAATGAAATAAGTAATGCGATGTGAGTGAGAAGCATAACTTTTCACAATAATAATTTACATCACATCCTATTCAGGAATTGCAGCATATCAGGACACAATCACAAGACATGAGCAACTGCACCGAGTGAGACTGACTGACACTTCGCACATTCTTCAGCAACTAGAAAAAAGTGTCAAGTCAAACGGGAGACATAATATTTCATTTATTATATGTAGGAAGAGTCACATAGGTATATAATAATTTTACACTCTATACTACTCCTACACAAATATGTCTCTCTCATCAACAACCTCTCAACTTTTCATAAGAATCTAGAGAAAAGACAAGTTTTTACATTTCAGTAGCGGACAGTATAGTAGACAAGACACATTTCTATTTTCTATGCTACTTAATTATGTTTTCCTATCTCAACATTCCTTATATTATCCTACTTTATGACTATCGTAGCCAATATATCATTAATAACAACATCATTCTCATACAATACACACCTATATATTAAAACATTTATAGTAGTCTCTAACAATCAGCTATACTACTTCATACAATACAAAGAAATACAATAAAACGTGATATAAAAGCAATTTTATGTAATAAATGTAGTTTTCCTATAAATTCCCCGGGTTTGGCTTGGTTTGCTTTAATATAATAGCATTTTTCACATCTATCAGACTTTTCTGTTGTAATGTAAATGGAAAAGACTGAGTTAGCGGCAAGTTTTTGGAGCAAGTATAAAACAGATGAAAAAAAGAGAGCGTGTGTGTAACAAATCAAAAGACACGACATGAACAGAACAGGAGGAGCAAAAATGAAAGAAAAATCATTTCTTTACATTAATACATGTATCTCTGACAGTAATTTTATTCGAGAAACGGAAATAATTAAGCTAGCCCAACTAAAGCTCTTCTAGTACTCCATACAAAGATAGACGCAGTAACTTGCAAGCTAAGGCAGTAGTCGTTGAAAAATTAGCAATTCCTCTTGCTATCAAATCCTAACAGAACAGTAATTCAATTCACATTACATTTGTACATACACACTGTACGTAGATTTTTGAGAATGCAAAACATTTTTGTCCTCGGCTCGACTTGCACTTTATATACAACGGCAATGTGTAGTTAGCGCTAGTATTCGACTTTTAAAAAGATAAGAGAGACCGTAATTGTGGTAGAGACAGGGCAGGAACAGCCTATGACCAGACCGAAACCAGTCCCGTACACTTAGGTCATCACAGGCACTTGTATTTCTCTAAATATTTGCACAACAGTCTCATGCTCATTTATCTGGCTTTGTTACATTGTTAGAAATTAGAATGAGAGAAGTATCTAATAGAATTATCTCCTTTCACAGGTATGCAATGGAGAATTGTGAGATGACGAGCCCTTGTTTACTTCATCTCCGACTTCCCATCATCCACTTAAAATTCTTAGTCCATTAACTAGCATTGTTCATTGACAATCACATGAATTCAGGACGCTTCCCTTTTCTAACTTACCTAACATTCACATTCTAACAATAACACAACAGATGAGATGAGACACTGTAATTTTCCTTGTTTTGTTAACTCTTCTCTGGTGTGAGCTAAGTCAGTTGCTACTTTGTTGGTATGCATCTACCTTGTTAATGTTATCTATAAACGAAAGCTATACTAACTACCATTTAACTAATTCAACTTGTCTGCTTAGTTAGTTGTTAGCTCTTGCTCAATGTAATTCTTTTAGTACTTTATTACTCCTTCAATGAAACTCGACTAAGTTCAATATCAAAATCACAATCAGAACAGCGATTCCTGCAAATTTTTCCAAATATGGGAAACCTAAGTAAATAACCTACACGCAACATCACGATCTATCCCTACATTCATATATTATTCCATAACAATGGCAAACAACAGCCCAAATACCCGTTCCCAAATGAGATTGCTAAAATATCTCGGTTCTTTTGATCACCTCCTTTTGTTAGACTACGAAATACAATAACCATTCTCTTGATACTTGGCCATTTTTGCAGATCAACGTTTTTATCATGAATATTTATTTCCTGCTTCCGATTCCAAACCTTACTCATGCATAGTAAAATATACCTAGATATTGCAAAAACAGGAAAGATCTGGCAATAACTAAAATTGCAAAAAGTAAGCGATATTTTAAAAACGTACAAAAAAATCTATTGTTAAAGAATATCCGGCATCCGGGTACAATGTTACAGGTTCATGTACTATCTGTATACCCTTGCTCCCACAATTTTCCAATGTTCAACGATCTCTTTGATGGCTTTATGAATGAAACCGTTTTGAGAGACAAGTGTATTCAAAATATAATTTCGTAATAAATAGTTCATTGTGTACTCTTTTACATAAGAACACTAATAAAACCTTTTTCGAATCTGGAAAACTGTGATGTACTAAGTATAATCAAACTTTTTTTTGGAAAAGCCAAGATATCTCAATAATAGCAGACTAAATGCACATTTATGGGCACCAAGGAATGTAAGTATACCAGGTATGTAGTTATTGTTAGGTACGTCGAAAAAAAATGTGATGTGATCAGAATTGTGTGTAGATATCAATACATGAACTTTACGTATTGTCATTGGGTGTTTTGTGAATGAAGAAATAGGAATAGTGGAAGTAAACGGGAGTTTATTTAAATAGAAGGAATACATACATAATATTGGCATCATTAGGTTTTCTGTTGTCAGTGAAAAAGTAGGAGCAGAAATGTAACCTTAACCAGAGTCAATTATTGTTGAATTGTTCGACCACCTGTGACTTTCGTAGGAAGAGTCACACACACTCGGGATGTTCGTTGTTGAACGTGACTCTTTATACGACTAACTAAAGTTCTAGGGTATGTGTAGCCAAGAGACGTTTTATCGACAATTCCCTATCACCAATCAATGAATATCATTTGAATTGAAATTCATAGACACAAAGGTGAAACGATATCCTCACTGTATACATTGATAGTTACTTAAAAACGCGAAACATGTACCTGAGTCAATACAATAGAGATGAGTAGTAGTAGTACAGAATACAGAAACGTATAGTTGTATATGAATAATGTGTACGTATGTATAAATGGGAAGATTTGCAGTAGTGGGAACGGAACGAACGGCACCTAACAAGACGAGTTCTCTTGAATCATATCGAATGGAAGATGGAAGCGAGTTCAAAGAAAATCATTAAATTAAATAGCTTATAGAAATGCTAAGTTCCCTCGTATACGAGAACAAGAGTCCTGTGTAGATTGTCAATATTTTTTATGAAACAGAGAATCAATCGCGACTTAAATGTTAATGTTAATACTACTGATGAGAGAAAAAACGTTTTCGTACAGTATAAAAACGGATTTAATGACTCTTCTTCATGTTACAGATATTCTCAATGCATAGACAACAAGGAGAAACAACGTAGCGTAACGTAAGTATCTCCTAGTAGGTAGTTAGTCATAAAGTAATAGTATTTAGTCATACGTACACAATAATAATGTATGTAATTTATAGTTAAATGAGCAAGTGTATGTTGGCAAAGGAAAAGACATAATAAGGAGACTACTTATATATAAGTCACTGTCAAGACTATAATCTCTGACAGGAAAAACAATGGAGAGAAAAGAAACAAGTGGCTATCTCTCTAATGTTCCTATTTACTTTATTACCAAATGAAGTCAAAGCAAGCTAAGTTGGAAACAAATAGGGCAATTAATTAATAGCCATTCCTCTCTAAATGTGCAATGTGCATGCAGTAATCATGAATTGAGCCTTTCTTTGCATTGCATTATTAGTGCTGTAATAAATAATGTTTGTTTCTCCATCCTTCTAATACACAGAAAGAAAAAAGAATGAAAATAGAGAGAGATCTTTAGTAGGAGTATCCCTCAGGGGTCTTGCAGCAGACATCATCAGCACAGAAAAGATTTCGAGAGAGAGAGACAGGGGAACAAAAAAGAGTCGAAAAATGAGCAAGAGCACAGACGATTAGTGTTCATTAAGACAAAAGCCTCTCACACAGAGAAAATTGCTTACACCTTAGCCACTACTACTTGGCATCCCATTATAATCTGAGAATTGAATACAGGTGAGCACAGAATGAGGAAATAACGACCATTTCCATTGTGTGCCATTATCTTCCCCGGTGCAGTCTATTGATTGATAACTGCAACATAGAGGGAAACATTGCTCTTTCAATCCCCTCTCCTCGCTCGCACTCTCAACTATTCAAGCTCATATAATTATTTAACAATTCGATCGACTCTTTTTCAAATGTCTCTTCTGTGTGTGCAATCTGTTCTAGTTAGATATTGTGGTAATCGTTTCCCTCCTCCGTAGCTCTATACTCTATTAGATTTTAGATTGCTCTTGACGTGATTTCTCTCAACATTACTTTCATGCTAAATGATGCAATTTCTCTACGAGTTCTCCTTATTCTTCTTTTAAGAATGCTCCTTTTGCAGTTAAACTCGACTTGACTGTACTAACCTTTGGGATAAAACCTTTCCTTGTTTTCTTATTTCAATTTCATTATTATTACAGGTATGTGGCAAGGATCTTTCTATTGAGTAAGTAACTATGTTTTATTTCAATTGAGCATCTGTGACAGAGAGCGCCATTTCAGGTTTCTGTACGGTGAACAAGAAATAAATAGTGTGATGAAGTTTTCTCATGGCTTTTGGCATAAGTTCTTTGTCAACTCACGAAAGAATCACTCCATTGATTTGGCAATCACACAGAAGATCGGAAATATCAGTGACTTTGCTAATGAATACTTAGAACACGTTTTCCCTTTTTACTACTTAGTCAGCGCACCAAGAGAGCATCATGAAATCAAGAATGCAGCCTTGCGATTCCCAGATAACGCTGACTAGACAATTAGCCAAATGCCAACAGTAGAAACGATAAAAAGACAATTCAATGCGATCACACGTTCGTCTACATAAAATATTACTCTCGATTCATGCAAATTCAATAGATACATACAGCTACACAATAACTACTTACTACTAACTACTTACTAACTGCAACTTTACTACTATGCCCGACGAGGACCGACCCGACCTAGGAGGACCTACTCTTGTCTTGCATCTTACCTTGTTAAAGCTATACTCAACGAAAAACACATGTGTGCATTCTGTGCTAAGCAAACCGAATCAATGAAACCTGTATCTAAATCTAAACGAAAATCTAATGAACAACAACATCATTTACATTAATTCAATTTTTATTGCACTACTCCCTACATGACCGCTACGAAAGGATTGAGCATGGAAAAATCCGTAAATGAGCGTGTATAAACCATTCCTAAATCGGTCACACAAAGAGTTATAATTCATTTCACATGTGTGATGTGCCGAAACTTTCATGTGAATTCATTCAGTAGATATGTCCATAAAATATCCTTCTATGTCTATCTGTGACTGTGTGCATTTAAAAATGAATAAAATAAATGTTTTATTCATGTGTATGTATAGTAGCGCTACTTTAAATATGGTCAATGTAAAAATTTAACTGTACAAAATGAAGCGAAGATATTATAAGCATCCTTGTTAAATTCTACATGTAAAAGTAGCTAGTACATAATTCAATTGAAAAATATACAACCTTTTTGTACACATTCATAATAGTTATGAAAATATTTTATAATGGTCTTTTGAAAGATATAGTCACGTAAAAGAAACTGTAGGATCATATCTAATGACTTTACATTTGTTTACTTGCTCTTGTTGAACTTATAAAAGTAACCAAACTAACAACTACCGTTTGATTAAAGTAAAGTAAATTCTGGTCAGTATCTTGTCTAGTCTTCTCATCCTTTCATGATGATGATGATGTGTGTAGGTAGACGCTATATAGGTAGGCTACTATTTACAATTAGTTGTAAAGACTAGACAGAGAGAAAAGTAGTATTATGTAGTATGGGGAGACTACGAGGGAAGAGGCACGCAAAGCTATGATTTGATTTGACCAAATTTTTTCTCATAGTAAAACTAAGGCTAATATAATTGTACCACTAATTGTGCTATATGGAATGGAAAGGCAAGGGCAGTTATATAATGGCAATAAATTCATACAGTTATCTAATGTAATGGAATGTAATTCAAGTTGAGTCGAGCAGAGTCAAGTCGAATGAGAAACTGTACAATTGCCTTCTCCCTCCTATGCTCTTCTTATGATGGAAAGTCATTTCTTTTATTTGCACAGTACAGTAGTAGCATATTCTTCGACTACACACACACATTACATAACACTAACCATCATTCCATCATACCTAAGTAGTTTTTATTAACATGTGTGTATCTATGTAGCAAGTATGTGTGAGTATGGTTAGACTAAAGAGAAAAGACTGACTACTAATATGCACTTTTTTATATATAATCATATTGTTGAGCATGAATGTGTTAGTACAGTATACCTACGTGAATAATAATATGAGACTGAACCATTTTATCTGAGAGTGCATTATATTCTATAGAGTAAGTAGCATAAAAGTATGTGAATGAGTGAATAAGTCAAGTCGAGTGAGTGAGAAGATGCGAAATGAACTAAAGACCTTTTCCCTTCTTTCTGTACTTTTTACGAGGAGATATTAAAAGGTCGTCCCATCCCATCTTAAACACTTAAATATCTTCTCTTAGCTCGTAAGTAGGTATATTAAGATTCCGTAACAAAATAGCACTCTTCTTCTGACTAACACACATACACATACACATACACATACACTCTACATTCTCAATTTACAACTCCTGCCTTTAATTCACAAGAGTTTAATTTTGCACGCCACTCTTTTATTATTAGTATACGCACTGAAGCAAAAATGGATATAAAACTTTGCTATATTATTCTTATTATTATTATGTACACAATTTATTATTATTCACATAGGTAAGTCTCTGCCTGNATGGATATAAAACTTTGCTATATTATTCTTATTATTATTATGTACACAATTTATTATTATTCACATAGGTAAGTCTCTGCCTGGCTGTGTGTTTCTGTTTCTACTCTCACCTCTATTATTATTCCATAGCCACGCTGCCACTACTCACTTACATCCAACTCCCATCATAAATTCATTGTAAATCATAACTTTTTATATACAAACTTTAATTTAATTTCTGTACACTTACTGTTCTCTAGCAATGAAATATTGATAAAGTCAGAGAACCTCTACCTATGCACTCACATTTCAAATAAGTAGATACAGAGAGATGGGCCTATATAAATATCTATAATAAATGTCTACCAGCATAATTGCATCTCAAGTCCAGTTCCTTGTTCAGCCACTCACTGACAAAGTTTTTAAAACTCTCTTTCCTTAATTCCCAACTACATCTGTGCACTACTGTAAAAATTATTACATTAACCTGCAAAATAAAGCTGCCAAAGAACAGAAGCCATAATTTATCTATTACATAAGCTCCTTATTATTATGAAACATTTCTACCAAATGGGTCCTCCGTTTCACACACTCCCCTCATTTTAACGGCGATTCACCTAGTAGGTTGCACACTAAACACATACACGTCACGAGCCATTCGCTAAATTATTATCAGACTATGTACCTACAACAAGTACCTACAAATATCACGCTACTTTTATAAATTACATAATAACATGCTATACATGCGTCATAATTATTACAAATAAAATGCCCCTCGTCCTCCGTTGTACTTATAATAATATATTATATCAATGTTCTACCAGGAAATGCGCACAAGTTTTTTACCCGTTCAACTATCCACCATACCATGCACCACCAGTCAAATACTCACACAAAATGGTAACCTATTTTTGAATTGAAAATAACACCTACTCCCACATTTACCTGTTCCACCAGTATTTCAATTTTT
Organism: Tomocerus nigrus; assembly: GCA_019776505.1. Lineage (NCBI taxonomy): Eukaryota > Metazoa > Arthropoda > Collembola > Entomobryomorpha > Tomoceridae > Tomocerus > Tomocerus nigrus. The sequence goes on along the minus strand of JABASI010000012.1, from coordinate 69,019 downwards.
GATTTTGCAAAAATATTCCTAGATAAAGAGCTACACCCATTTAATTCAAAGATTAAAAATCCTGATTATTAATTGAAGATGATTTACTAGATTTCTGTAATGTGTACCTCCCTATTACAGAACACTTGTTCGTCGGCAGTTATACAGCTAGAATTCTGAGCACCAGCACTATAGTAAACTAATCCAAGTGAGTTGTACAGATAAATCTAGATGAGATAATTCATCACAATCATCTATCATCAGTAATTTCATGATTACTATTGGTTTTCTCATAGCTATAGCACAATGGCGAACCTAGCTACAACATGCAGCTACTTAATTACACACAATGTAAAAAACAAAAATCAAAAATGATATAATTTTTATACAACTAGGCACATATTACGTGAGAAACAGAAACTCTTACATAAAAGCTTATAGTTACCTATTACATAATTGCAGTAATCCAGATCTAATCCTGAAAAGCACATATTTTACGAGAGATCTGTACATATTTTCTAACTGTTTGTACCGTAGGCATTGACTGACTAAAACTATGAGCATTATCTAAGCTAAGTGAATGAATGAAATAAGAATTACATACAATCGGACAATTGATAAATTGCATTGATAAAATCATTCTGTCCGATAAGATAGAGTGAGAGATGAGTGGAGCAAGAATTGACCATGAAAACAGTGTTAAGAGTGCAAATTGTGATGCTGAAACGAATTCCATACATAACACATACATAATATTATTTCCACACATTTTTAACACCTAAGTAAATACACAGTAGATATTTACCTAGAAAATCAGATTACTCTACAGATGTTTAGAAGAGCACCTGTTAGAAAGAAGAAAACCGCAGAAAAATGTACAGTATTACCAAAGGTGTTAAGACGCTATTAGGGAAAGGAAAATAAATGAAGATGAATGTTAGCTAGTAAAGTGGACTGGGTATACGTCTATTCAACATGTCAAGAAATTAAAGGCATTGTAGAATTATCGACACTTGGCTTCTTTCCTCAGACATTTCAATGTGTTGAGGCAAACGTCTTAACGCAAACTCCTAATCACCCATTCTATTTCTATTGTAAGGTAGGATTCGTAGCTTGTGTGGTTAAAATTTAGATTTGATGCGCATTAGAATCCATTAAAGCATGTAAGAGAGTGACTTGTACTAGTTGTTGTAATATGTACGTAATAATGAAGGTGTCTAGGTAAAAAGGAATAAATTGAGTTCGGGAGCACGTAGCAAATAAAGTTTCTATAATAATGATGGAGAGAAGAATTGTCGGATTGAGATAGTTTGAGGATATGGGGCGATAGATTTTAACGGTGAACTAATGGATGATGGAAAGGCTGAGCCAAAGGTACACGAAACCAAGCCAAGTTCAACAAAGATGATGAAAATGGGTTGAATGTTGATTGTGATTGTGGAATTGAATGTTGGGGAGAGGAGAGTGTTAATATATTATTATAATAGCTATTGGCCAAGATGAGGTAACTATATTGATTGTGTTTTGAGTGAGTGAGTTTGCTTAGGAGGACATGCATGTACTTGTATGTACTAATAGTGAGGAGGGAGGGAATAAGGTAGAAGAAGGTCCGTTGTTGTTTGATTTTTGGTTCACCGTCGACAACTCACTACTTACGTATGTCAGTTCAATTCATCGGACGCACTTGATTTCACCATTTGACAACAAAAGTTCAATAGTAAACCATATTAAGTAGAATTCCACGAATTATCTATTTGATGTAGGAAAAAAGAGTTCGGGTCAGTCAGCCAGTTGTATGAGCCTCGTTTTTTTCCTCAATGTAAAATGCACTTGAAATTATTGCCCATCCCATCATGGATAGACATGTTTCTCACGCCTGCCATACCTTCTCTTCTCTTTTCCATTAGAATAAAATCACCCATTCTTCTTCCTAGAGAGATGAGCTATTTATTTATTTACCTACCTGCACTCTATATACATAATATATCCATCTATCTCTATCCCTCCTTATACTAACATCATTTTTGTTGTTAGTTAGTCATTTCAACAGACTTTGTTTACCAACGTAAATCAAGCCCATCTAAATCTAAAGATAAAAAAATGTAATTTCTCAAGCGTCAGGCATTGTTACTCATTCGCTCAGTCAGTCAGAGAAAGAGCGACCAAAGTAGTCTAAGGACATATTTTGGAAATAACGGCAATTCTCTTCCTCACAAATACATACACATGCACTTGATGCATTCTTCGTGAGTAAATTCCTACAAGTATACTATACCTATAGCTATATAATAAAATATAATATCTCTACTGCCTACCTACCTAATAAGATGCACATTAGAGACACACAAGTACAATCTGCGACTCTTTTCTCTCTGTTTTCTATAGATAAGGACCGCATAGGTCATTTGCAGAGTTGGAACAAGGTGCCGACAGCTAAGGAAGAGCCAAAGGACAAGTCATTAGTAGAGAAAAATGACGATACATAGTTGAGCACATAGAAAACTAGTTACCAATGGGGAAGATATAGAAAGGACTGTTGAAGAGAGACAGAGACAGGCCAAGCCCTCCGGCTTACATCAAGCCATCATTATCATCATCCAACAACAAACATCTCGCTTGCTCCGATAAACAAACAGAGAACAGAAGATGAGCAGATTATCCGAAAAACCTCAACTCATTCACTTCCTATTAAACAGACCATAATTAGTCATCCCATCTCCTTCCTCTCTCTTTCTCCATCATTTACTATTTGTAATATAAAAACAGTGAACTGCACTTTTGTCAATCTTATTAGACTTAATTCACCGATAGCTCGATCTATATAATATATCAAGGCTCTTCTCTTTTTGGCGTCAACTATTATTGTGATGACATGCCATGCCATAGCCATGCCCTCATAACATAACTGACCAGAAAGTCCAAACAACGGCATTATTCTATTTATTACAAACGAAACGTTTATCTTCAGCCCATCACTAATTCTTCTGCTGAAATCAACAAATTAGCCTAATCTACACATTCTCCTCAGCACGAACACAAAATTATATACGCTAAAATGCATATCTCAATACACACCTGTACGAAACACTATTTTTATTCTTTAGATACCTAACATCTTAATATGAATCTTATGCAATAGAAAATTGAACCTCTTCTTTCAATTTAGCGTTTAATCCTTATGATAAGATATTAAGATACCTACCTACTTACGTTTATATTAACTATGAAATTGGCTAGCAATAGCAATATTTTATACTAAATTCTAATCATACAGGTGAGCATAATAATGTAAAAGGTAAAAGAGCAAGTAACTTGGAAGACTATTCAATTCAACGGCATAACATGTCACGTCACGTAATGGGTTTTACAGAAATAGACCCCTCCCCCTTTTAACTTATGCTCTGTCCTATACAAATTTTACATTATTGCATTTATTCACACAGGGAGTTGATGCAAGTACATTCTATTCATAATTAAATACTATAGTAGACTACATATATGGACTACAAGATTTCTTATCTGAGATTCTATTAAGGAAATGCTACGAATAGTACAGTAAGTGCTAGAGTACTAATTTTATACTAATGGCTATAATGCACTCACACTCCTCTATTCTTCTACTACGTAGACTCTGATAGATAAGATGAGTTTTAGAGATGACTCGCTGGCCTAGACCTATTTGTGTAGTCATGTGTTGGGAATATCAAACGGCTGTTTATCACCTTTACTACACAAATTCCAACTCTTCACTAATCATATGCCAAAAACTCTGTGCAATAAACTTGATTAAAATATTATTACGTCACAAGACTAACTGGAAAACTACGCTTTCTTTATTTTTATCACACTTGTAATGTGATACACGCTCTAATAGCATGTCACATTGCAGTTTATCATACTTTACAGCAATAACGAACGCTAAAAATATTCGCAAAATGTAACTTTTGCATTTTTAAAACTAACGATAAACTTATCATGACGTGTGCATACTCTACTTATGGCAGTTACTACTGTTTTCTCTAATCTGACCATTTTTAGAGGTGAAATAAATTAGGAATCTAGTTGAAAGAATGAATTCTTAAGTGTTAATTCATAACAAATGCCATAATAATAACTAGACGTATTTTCTTAGTAGTTAGTTCGCGTTGCTCTCGTTAAAAAATGGAGGAAAGGCAAGAGAAACAATAGTAATAGATTAATTGGAGAAGATTTATATCTTGCTTGTTAGACGGTAGACCACATATAGCGCATCATAAATCTCTGATTACAAATAATATTTCCTATAATAATAAAGTGAAGTAGGAAGATAGGAAACAAAAATAATAATAACAGAAGAGAGTCTGATCTAGTGACGCAACGTAATTCGCCTAAAAGAATAGAATTACATGCTGGAATGTAGGAATCTATCGGAAGGGGTTTAACTGTAATCTGTTTGTGTAAGATATGAGAAAGTGGAAAGCCACGACGAAGGGAAACCAGAAGAAATGAAAGAACTATCAACAAACCAAAGCAACCGTATAGTAGTTTAGCGAATGTAACGCAATCTGAGTCTGCTCATCATTAAATCTATCCCAAATGCAGCAAGCAAAGGATCTAAACCAAAGGTAACAGGACAGACATATTATAACGTACTGTTTGATGACATCAACTACCACCCTTAATGAGCTTCATCAATTTGCTCAACATGAACAGCATGCTAACCTTTAGCCTTAGAATTTTTGAGGAAAAAAAGGAAAATCCAGTCTCGGCTCAACCAGCTCAAAACAAAACAATAGAAAAGGAACATGAGCTTCTTGTAAACTGTATTATTACATTTTAAATACTATCATCAAATCACCTTTCACAAAAACCTGTACGCAGGAAAAATCTATTAAGACTAGATCATAATGCTAGAAGACTTGTTCTAAAACGAAGAAAGAGACTAAGGGGCAAGCCTTGATAGGAATTGCATTATTACAACTATTGTTTAATACTTAATGGCAGTGCAAATATTTAGAAAATAGAGGAAAACATTAGGGAAACGCAGGCAATTGCATATCAAATAAAAATATTACAAAGTCTGATCTTTTGGATCATAGTCATAATAACACGAGCTCATCTGTACATCACTCAACATGCCCCCTCCTCCTATTAGGAAACGTAGCTACAACTTTTATGTCAGTTATTTCAATGTCAAAGGCCTGTGATGTAAGTAATTTGACGTTTCGTGATTTGTTGTGATATGATGCGGTGTATCTGTACATTACCGGTGGTGTGGCTATAGAGAGAAAAGAAAAAAATGACTGCTTATCATATAAAAGTATCAATATCACTTCGCATATCTAATATTTAGTTAAGATTTTATACGTAGTAGGAGTAGTATAATGCTTATGGGCTGCTACTTATCAAACAAATGATCGTATATGAATTTATGTGATAACCAGTATGAAATTATTAGTGCTCCTACTATGAATTATCTTCCTTTTTGAAATTCACGTGGAATCCATTGAGAGAAATGGCCTGAGCAATAGTAGACAGTATGAAATACCGTAAAACGGTTGGGATGCGACTTAAATAGGAGAATATAATTGGGCCATCACTCAAGCTAAGATAAAGAATATCCTTAATCTGTGTAGATAGCCAAATGGCCTATAGTACAAGTCATTATTTAATTTTAATATTTTCTCCTGATAGGAATTAACAGTCTATCCCGGTAGGAAGTGTCAACAATTAGCACTACGAAATAATAACAGGCCTCAAGGTTATCACAAAAAAGAATTAAAGTAAACAAGAAAGAGAGACAAGACAGGACAGGAGGAGGTGGTGGTGGCTAGAAAATAACATGAGGTCACTCGAGTTTAGTCGAGTTTCTGTCTACTCTATTAGGTACTGTATGACTTATTACAAGAGTCAGTTAGTTACATTATAGATGTAAATTATGTTCTCTGAGCAAACAAAAGCCCTATAGCCACTAAGGCATTAAAAAGAGGAATTTGTAGTAGTAAGTAAGGAAAAATGCCCCTCGAAGACATTTTACAATTAATGACTGTTAACTATAGAGTTATTATGGCAGTTAGAGCAACACTGGCACATGCAGATAAAACTGACACAATGAGTGGACGAATGAAATAATAATTGTAAAAATCCTATTTTCTCTCTGGTACCGATATAAAAGTACGCATAATATTTCTCTACGGTATTATTTCTAATGTCTATGTAGCTAGGAGTGGATGTGTGCATAGTTATCTATGATTAAGTAATAAAAGGCAATGAAGGAAGAGGCAAATTAACGATGAAAAATATGTATAACATGAATTTCCTATTCACCGTATTACTTTTGTGAGTCCGTCTCCATCCGCCTAGCCTCTCCTCACAACTTCAAGCTCTATAAGCCTGTCAGAACTTTTTACCAAAAAATATTCACAACTTGACTACTTTATTATTATTATTATGATTATTATTATGCATAACACTTTGCAAAGGGAAATATATGACAACTAATCACACAACTCATTTTATATTACATGTACACAAGTAAGTATATGTAGGTATCATTATAAATGAATAGACTATGTGCCTATATAAATTATAATGAGTATAATAAATGCAAAAGAAAGGAGAAAAGTAACAATAATAGTGTGTGTAAGCCTATGTATAGAGAAAAATGGGCTTCACTTGACATTCCGTTTCAAGAAAAATAGTGTATAATTTAACTGAAACAGTAGTAAAGAGGGGCACGGCAGTGAGCAAGCTATAGCCCACTGCAAGAAACGGCGTTCTGTTGGGCGTGTGAGAAATTTAATTAATTAATCACTTAAGTCTTTAGCCTCTCATGAATATAACAACACAATAAACTTTAGGCATGCCATGCGATAAGATAATAAACTAATATTATGCAGCTAGAGTTCTGGGAACATTTTACAAGAAACTGAACGATATGAGAACCATAAAACTTAGTAAACAGACAAATGTACGGATGGACAAGAAGCTAGAGCTCAAGGAGACACTCAGATTTTCCTTTACTCATCCGTCGCATGTGAAGTGAATTGGATTTTTATGCTAGTGCAGATATAGCCGAGCATCAACGAACAGTCGTAATGCAATTATTTCATACTCCACACACCAATAATACTACTACTTATAATACGCTAGCTTACAAAACTTTATTACAGTACAACACTCGACGACTCACACACATTCACATTCTTTCTGTGGATGAAACGACAGAGTACCGTTCTAAGACAATAATATAAGCTTTAACTAACCAACGAAGCAACCTGAGAGTGAAGTTTTGACTTTCCTGACATAATACACGACAAAACCAGGTACATTTATTAGCAGTTCATAGTAAATACTAAATAATAGCTACCACTACCACCACACAACATTCTCTAGCCATATATGCCTGTCTATAAACATATAATATAGTGAAATTAACAATAACTCCACGAAGAATGAATAACTCGAGTCATAAATGTAAAGAATGGGCATGACAGTGCCTTCCATGTCAAAGGCCACATTTGATTGCTAATAATTAAGACTGCGGTCAGTGCTAACCGTTCAAATCAAGCAGTTAATTCTTTGGTGTTTAAACCAATGTAGAGAGCTATCATAAAACTTGTAATGTTATGTAAACTGACACTGGCCTGGAGAGGGGAGGTTATGCCAATCCAAACAAAAATCAGGTTTATATTGTATTAATGTGAATTGCAAACGTCAATGCTATAGAACAAACTGTATTTGTATGTCTGCTGCTCAGAGATATTTTAAAAAAACTCACGTTGATATTACCGACAGGATTCCGAGATTCAGGAAGCACTACATGATATAATAATACACTTATAGCATTTCGTTTCACAACAGAGAGAAAATGTTCTATGAAATATGTACTAATGTAACGCAAACTAATAAACTAAAGCGGATTCAAGTAGCAAAGACAGAGCAGTCAGAGCAAATAATATCAGTAAATCTATACCAGGTATCAGTTATATTAGTAGTAGGTACCTTTTACCTACAGCTAGCTACCTTAATGCAAAAAACACAGAAGTTAAGCTTTTAAACAACAAAACTCCTAATCTAAGCCATAACATAACATATGAATACTCTTGCGGTTTCATCGGTCGCATCACATTTCAGAAAAAATCCCGTGTGGTTCTCATGTACAGCCATCAAGGAATATAAAATACAGATATCTCTTGTAGTAGCTCTCTCTCTTTTTAATATCAAATGTTGTAACTATAAGTATCTAAGGCCAGAAGATTTACCTTTGCATTTAGTCGTGGTTTACTTTGGTTTTGTAGTGAACTGAGTGAGTGAGTGTCAGTCAGTAAGTTAACAAACACAACATAACAGCAAAATCACATCCCATGATGCATCCATACAGAAAAACAAATAGAAACGATCTAGTTAGGTAGTCTATATGTTAGTATGACTTGCAGTGCCACCAACCAACCTCCCTGCACTCTGCACATTATACAGTAACTGAAAAACAAAGGCCAATGTCAGAGTCATTGTTAGACTAGGCCACGCCAGACGTAGACAAGACTCACTTAACTCTGTCACAATAAAATATATCGTCGATACAATTATCTTCCTTTGCTTAGAAACCGTATTATCTACGAGCAAGTCAACTCAACTGGATTCACATTATCTAACTTATACTTTTTATCCGCAGCGACACTAATTGCAAGGCTTTTCTTCCTAGAAAATCATAACCCTCCCTACACCCTTTCTATACACTTACTCGCCAAAGACAATAATAAGCAGAGAGAGAGAGAGAGAGGCAATTTTTCTCTAATATAATATAATACATTGTATTATATGTCTGGATAGGATGAACATTAGTAGCCTGATTTTTACATTATCTTCTATTGTATTTCCAATGAAACATCAATTGGCTAACCGAGAGCAACATGGGTGACTGATTTATTTTCCTTTTTCCGAAAGACAGAGCATAGCCACACACACTACAAATAATAGACACAAAAAACTAATAAATATGACTTTGGCCAAGTTTGACTAAAGAACCGAATGCTTACATAACATTTTTATAAAACGCACACACACTAACTCTCAGCTTCATGCAGCAATATTCTTTCATTTGGCATTAACCCAACTTGCGCATCATTAGATCCTGTTATCATATGAATTCAAAGATTTCCTTTGCACCAAGCTAAACTGACTTAAATGCATATGGATAAAATGTATCTACTATACACACGTACACACCAACACCACCACCACTCAGTACATCCATCCCCATGTAACTAAGTATACTTACTTAGTTATAAGTGTACATATTGATAAGAAAATGCATAAGTAATAAATATTACGATTTAGGTTTTAGCAACGAAGGGAGAAATAAAATAAAAGATATCTGTGTCTCTAGCTGTCATCCCTCGGTTTGTCTTCTCTCAATTTTCAATATGGATATTTTATGCATTAGCATAAGTATGAGACTTGTATAAATAATATTTTAATATGATCATGATTTCAAACCGGAGCTGAACTTTAAAGCTCACACACTGTTAACTCTTTGAAAAGCTACAGAAAGTACACACATACTTTTACTATGTGCATACATACTTTGAAATGCAATCCTCTTAGCCTGCTTTTATTATTACTACAACAGATACAGATAGTGTACTGTACTTATAGATTGGCTGGTATGCATGGTGGTGGTGGTAGTGAGTAAGTATTACCACTACTATTTGTACACTGTATCGGTTCGTTATTTAGATATAATAGTTAAGTATGCTGAAATCACATTAGAAAAGCTTAGACAGATCTACCTGCTCATTTGCATTTAAATTACTGTACTGATAGAAAAGGGGAATGATGCAACAAGTGCAAAACCATAGTTTACGATTTATCTAGCCCTACTATTTAATTTCCCACAGGATCACTAAGGAAGTCTCATCAGAGGAATCCACACTACCGCACCACACCGCAATGAATGACAAAAGGTTTCTGTATTACTGTTACTTTCGGCGTTTTAGCACCTCTCTTCTCTTTATCTCTACAAGCTAGAACTGCAACTCTGAAAAAAGTAGCAGAAGTCAGAACACAAGGTCGCCATCACAAGTCAAACCAACGATACACTCATCTCTCACATATTTTCTATCAGGGAATTGATCAGCAGAACTACTGTACCCTGAGCCACAGTAGTAATAGTTTATCTGAATCACATTCATTAGTCTATCTGAAGATGATAATATGATTATCAACTTCCACCTTTCAATTGTCACCATATCCTCAACTGTACTATGACTCTACTTTAGTTTTCCTCTAGTTTCTCTCAAATCTTTGACTACCTTGGCATCCTACCCTCCTGCTCAAACAAATGCACACAATACAATAACCTATAAAGGAGATTAATCCCTTTTTAACATTTCCACCTACAAACAACTCTCTGTCATTTCACTCTATTCAAATGTCAAATCCCAATCATACTTATCACATTACTTTTACAAATAATAGAAGCACTATGATAAATTCGCCAACTAATGAACATCGGCAACATTCACAGAAGAATATTAAAGAAAGTCAAGGACTACATTCATTATCAAGAGACACAGTGGAAAGAAACTCTGTTATTTAAAAGAGAAATATAATGATCTCTTCTTCCTCAAATACAAACACAGAGTAGGGATTCTTTGGTTTTCTCTCTCCCATTATTATATTTTCAGTTGATGACACTGTCCCAAATACGGGCGAGCGGAAAATTATCTTAACAAGACGACAAAAGAATGTAAGAGTCCATTTAGAAGTATAGTAAAACTTGTGAGGAATCGTCCACCGTGACATTGATCTAAAAATACGGCTGTTAGTCGCTCAAAGACCTGTCTTTGCTCTTCCCATTTCCACCATGACAAGGCAATCATAGAAAACTAACAAAACTAATTCAGCACACATCCTTTCTTTCCAACACACTTATTTCTATTATTATTACTAAAGCTAACTTATCTGTATCATTATAATCATTAAAGATAGGGCGAAAAAACACAATAGACTCTGATATTATCTATCCTCTCACTCTAAATTATTCTTTTACCTTAATTCCTTTAACTACCTAAATAAAAGGACTAAACACTCATCAATAAACTGGCTGAGTTGGAGGAGAAGCCCCTAATTGCAATAGTGTCATTAAAGTAGGCATCATCACAAAATTTAGTCCATTCATTAATATTTCTATTAAGGATGTCGAAAAAAATTCCTTGCCACTTTTCTTCAGGTTAAAAAGCATCATCCGTCAAACAAAATTCTTTATCGCGGACGAACAAAGGTCTTTGATGGGCAAAGAGAAAGAAAAAAAACTATCAAAAATTCTTGATAAGTATTACAATATTACAAATGGGCATCGTTTATTAGTTGAGTAGTTTTGACGTGCGTATGCGTAAGGCCAGCTGCGTAAGGCAGAGTCAAATAGCAAATGAAGGGCAATAACCATTTTAATAATTTTTATTATTTGAATTATGCGTGTGTACATACGTTAACAATGGCGGTATGCAGTGCACTCAACCTGAAAGCACTAACAACTAGGTACCTATATACCTAGTTACATATTTTATAGTTATCCTTATTAGTTAGAATGAAGAGGAACTATAATTACGTGTCCTTACTACCTCATCACATCACACGGCTACTGTCTTGTCAAATAAACTGAAGAGGGAAATAAAAAGGCCCATGTTGGGTTTGGCCCTAACAAAACATTAAGTTAAGTAGTAACTAGTAGCAGGACTCGTAAATCCACAGGTAATAAACATATCGTCGACTCAACAGGGCATACACTTCAGCTCACACATCCAAATCTCGTTGCACACACTAACTGATACGAATCCGCATATAATTAAATTCCCCAAACATATCATAATGCAATATAACATAACTAGAAAATGAGCTTCCGTCAATCAATCAAAAGGCAAAGATGATTTTCTCCGACTATAATATATTTCTTATTTTTTATGTAGACACACACGTTATGTGAATGTGTGAATGTTGAGAGTTTGAAAACGATGCGCTCTTGCTGAGAACTGAGAACAACCAACAAAATGGTAAAGGGCCAAGAGGTTTTATGTCCATAGTCCCGTTCCCCATATCACTTATCTATAAAATTTAGTTCTACATACTAACTTAAATATCATTACCATTACATAATATTTATTACGCGTTACATTTTATGGACTGTGTGAGTATAAACAGACGTTATTTCAAATGTTCTCTCCGTCTTCGCACAACAGAAGAACCAGTAATAGTAATAGTCATGTAGCTTAGAAAGCTTACCTACATTTGATTCTGTGGGATGTATCTGTAATTGCCATGTTTTTAGGTTGCTTGGCTAACATAACACTACTCCTAATAACTTGCTCCTCATTTAGGAAGAAGAAGTTCCTTATATCCTGTTTCACCCTTAGCACGGCTCTATGTGTTCAAATGTTCACCGTAGATAGACAAGGCCATGCCAGGAAGCACATTAATAAAAGAACAAAGCCTATAGGTTAAGTTGATGCCCAGAAGGATAGAGAAAACAAGAAAAAATGTTACTCTTCAGAATCACATGCCCGCTCCTTGCCTTAGACCAGGGCTATGTATCCCATAATCGTAAAACTGAATGAAGATTGCTCCTTTTTTATTAGCTAGTCCAAGTTCTATACGAATCCTCTGCACACAACACGGCTAGCTACACTCAATATCAAAAATGCAGTGGAATTCCTAGCGTTGCTTCGTTCCCAAGTTATTCATGCCTATCTATTGCAGTACAGGTTAACAGATATAATATCTTTCTGCCACTTTGTTATGGGTTAAGACCTATGCTGCTATAATATGCTAGTAGGTATAGGTTTACTCTGTACTTAACCTTCATCGAAATCCTATACGATATCTTCTCACAGAATATTAATGTGCATGTCGGAAAGTTACTGGACTCTGGAAGTAAAATCTACGCAGGCTAATGATGCAAATAGGAAGAATGTCTAAAAATGCATTTTTCCATTGCAGTCTAAATGCAGTTATAATTGAAAGGCACACACACACTCACATCATAACATCCATGTAGCGTAACAATACAAAAAGCAGTTATATCTATGTTTACACACATGAATACATTAATGATATTAATGTGTATGTGTGTGGGACAAGGAGAGAAAGAGAGAGAGGACATTGGACGCAAGGGAACACAATGCATAATAAAGATAGTCAATTGCATTTTTCTTAATTTTAATCTCACTGCTATATGACCGTGGAGAATTAAACTAGGTACCGAACTATGCAGAAACTGACAACTGTGAGTGTCACAATAGAAAAGTCCGTAATCCGCAGCTTACCAAACAAGTCCTGTCCTTTAAACTATTTCTTTATAATATCTGTATACACAGACAGACGCTATATAATATAGGTACTGCTTAATTAACTTACCTACTTACTTATTAGACTTTATGTAGATAACATTATGACTGTTTTACAGATCTAAGCCATTCTTTTCAGCTTTTCTACCCTCCTGCACAACATTAAAGACTTTTAGAGCTGTTATTAAAGACAAACAACGTATTCTTTACGGAGACTACTACATGATCGTTAACGAAATCCGTTTTTGCTCAAATGCAATATTACTACATCATGACTTAATCTAGGGAAATTTATTACCACTTTAAAAGAATCATTGCATACTTCTACAGAGTATCATCTGTACAGAGAGAGAGGAGGAAAATCACTACGTTAGCCTTATATACGGACTACTTTAAAAATGCAAAAAATTCCGCATAATAAAGTTGTTTGTTGCAAAATATTCCGCAAAAATGGCTAGTTTGTTGCTTGAGTGAAACTTACATGCTTTCCCTATTCTTCTTATACACAGGGTGGAATTTATTCTCTTAGAGTGTTTATTACACACTTAGATCACTCCAGCCATAGGTTAGGTACTACTAATACTAGTGTAACAGTGTAAGTGTGTAATAGAAAAGATCCTACTACTACAAGTGTGCATTATGTACTCATAAACAAAATAATAGCACTTATTACATTTTATTGTCAGAATCACACTGCACCTGTATGGAATGCAGGGGCAAAGCAGGTAAAATGACAGTAAAACAGTTTACTATTGTAAGACCTTGTAAAACACTGTGTAATAAACTCTTTTAAAATGTTGGCAGAACAAGGAATAGTACTTATCATTTGTATTACAATTAAATTGATTTCTTTCTATACTAATAGTGTTAATGTTGTCTGATACGTTCTCATTAATACATTAATAAGCTTTGCTACTATAATAATAATAATATTATAAGAAAAGTTGTTTTTGTATCACTGTATCACTTTTCAAAGAAAAGTACAAGTAGCTCTTCACAAAGCCGTGAAACGGCGACCAAGATTCTATTTAGATCACTTCTGTATACGCAAAAGGTTAGGAACCTCATCCTTAACAATTTTAGCGCATCTTTCAACTGTGAGTTACGCGTAAGCTCTTTCAGATACACGATAATAATACAAACTATAATTTCATCATCATATAATATATATCGAGAGTTGAGTTGTACTACTGTAAAGATTTCTTTGCCATGTGTAAGTAATAATACTATAATAAAAGCAAGAAAAGAATAAACCAACAATGTATTACATCATGTACAGCTATTTGAGTTAAAGTAAAACAAGGCAGAAAACCCACAGGAAATCATCAGATAGACAATCCTGTCATCTCTTTTCCTTTCTTTCCTCTCTCGCTCTCTCTCTCCATAATCTCTCATATTTCATCTTAATCCTTTTTCCTTATTTTAAACGTACATTAGTGCAGACATTGCCAAAAATTCATTAAGTTCAGTTAGTTCGAGTTGAAACATTTTGCACAGACGATTGCTAAAGACCTATTCAGACAGTCCTTTTAATTTCACAGCCATGCATATCCATTCCATGACCTTAGATCATCATTAAACAGTTTTCCATACTTTGTCTATGTCTTTTCTCTCATCTTTTCATTAGCAAAAAAAATGCATAGATATATACATACGATTACGTATTAAGTAATAGGAGCAGTGATACATTTAATAGATAAGCAAACCATAACATTAAATAACGTTGCTTCCTTCCGGTGATCCATACCTGAAGACATGAAGGGCAAAAGGACTCTCAACTAACTAACGCCTTTCATAGTAACTAAGTACATTGTAGCATTTTATTCTATTAAAGTATTAAATTTCACGTTTCTCCCGACGTAATTAAAAAACTACACGCAAGAAAGAATTGAATTCATGCTCATTTCATATAACTACAGTCAAATAAAGTAGTTTCTTTCGGTTTGCACGCGAATCTCAAATAAAATGGGATGGCTAATCCATCCCCAGTATTTGTAATGGTAACAAAGTAAATGACTCCGCTCAGATTTGGTCGACCAGAGCAGTAAAACAGTTTCTTGTGTAGAAGTACTACAAGAAGCTCTGTTCTGTTCGAATAATAACTTGTCATTCATGAAATAGAACACGCTACTATTCTGTGTAATGATCTACTTAAAGCATAAATTAAATAGAATACAATAGCCGTGAATATTAATGAATATTTTGACCTGACTTTAGCGTGAATGAGCACATTAAAGAAAAAGAAGTCTCCGACAATCCAAAAACTGCACATCCCATCATTTAGCATTGACGCTATACCTACTTCTATGTAGTTGATGATATTACAATTGAAACTTGATATAATATAATTGCTCGCTGTACTAGAAACAATTTGCATTAATTAAAGTCAGAGCACGAAATCATAAAATTGAAGTTCGGATCATCTGCATCCTTTTCTTTTGCTCTTTTCTACTCTACACACTTTACAGATATATTATACGTACGCTGTAGTTACGGTTTCAAGCGTATGTCAATCACATTTATAACATTTCATGCACAGGTTAAGAGAAAATATAAAAGAACCATCACCGCAACGGATATCAAAACTAAAGTAGCCTTTTAATTTAACATTTCCGTAAGAATCTCTCATAAACGCACATCAGATAGAAACTAAAGTGCTTTGCGGAAAGGAATATGAGATAGCTAGGCGATGTCTGTCGGTTACTGTTCATATATTAATGTATGCCTCCTACAACATCAAATCAACAGAGGATCAGCATCAGTCTCTTTTATTAAATGACTTATGCAACAATCAGTTATCATACTGGTACTAGGGCATACATTATAAGTTGAAACTTGTGTCTTCAGAGTGTTTGCAATAATCTCTGGCTTTTCTTGTCTACCGCTTTCAATTAAAATCCCGGAGACTTCCATGTTCTAACCAAGGCGAAAGAAGAGTAGTAAAGCCACCCACACTCTGTTAAAAAATTCAGTTAGAAGAACATCACACAGCAGTTAAGTTACGTTATGTCTGTCTGAATGTACGTAATGGTAGGCGATTAGGAAGAATTGCAGCGAGGTGACTCATTTATTCATTCATGGTCACCTTAATTCGTTAAATGTATAAGAATGGTATAGAGTGAGAGAGAGAGAAGAGAGAAATCTACACCTTAATTGACTAGTTTATCCTGCCTCATGTTTTAAATGTTCGTACACACGGAAATGAAGTTTTAAAACCGATGTAACTAGATTAAAGGGTGCTCATTGCATTGCAGCCCATTTTATTTCGACTTGGGCACGACACGATATCAAGGCCCAGAAGAAGAAGAAATTAAGTATAGGTTCAGGTTACTGGTCAAACTTGCATCAACCAAACAAAGTTTTTTATCCACACGTGCCTGCCACTACTTGGGATTTTGCTATGCACCAAAGAGAACCACCTACCTATTCTAACACTCCTCTTGACGACTCTTCTGTAGTCCGTAATTAAGCAAATCTCGACTCCAAATAAGGTGTTAAACGCTCTGAGAGTCAAAACAATAATTAATCCCTCAGGTGAAAAATTACTGAGCTCATGCATAACATTTCTTGCATTCATTACAGAGAATCATGTCATCTTGTGCCTTCCTCTACTTTTTCTGTCCTCTCCTGCAGTTCACATCACATCTCACAAAGATTGACTGAGAAGAAGAAGAGGCACCTTCTATATAAATTTGTATCTAATGCACTAAACTTACCCAATACCAATCTGCACGCAACTAAAACAACACCAACAACAAGTACTAAAACAGTTACGATACGAATTAACGTCTACTAGTACTCTCTTCGTAATAATAATAGGTACTATGCCAAGTATGCAGATAGATATCTGTGTACAGAGATAATATTATATAGACACAGACATTACAATCTGTCCTGTTCACTCACAACAACATAACATCACATCATTAACATTAACATCCCTCATCTCAGGTGGACTGAATGCATCTCTTGACTTAATTCCATTCCCTAAAAATTCCGAGCCCATCTTATCCTCTATTATATTACATTACATCCACAATCAAAATTACTCACACGAAACTGCCGAGAACGTACTTAGCATTCCATCCCACATCTTAATTTGGGTGTAAACATAAATAGAATGTGTGTCAGAGTAACACCACAACAGGCGAGATGACACTGATTTGATTTGATCTGACCTGACTTTTATTTAATGTAGACATCTAGTTAGGTCACACCGTTTCATTCTATTCAATTTCTAAATAACTTCTAGTAGGTAACAACTATTCGAACATGTATTGAATTTTCAAATGCAAGTCAGAGTAGGAATAATGTATAAAAAGATCCCATTCCTACATTCCACATACTACACAGTACCTACTGCACTTAAAAATAGTTTTATATAGAAGGTAACTTCTTTATTAGTCCATGCATAATAATTTTGTTATAAGAATTGAGTTGAGGACATAATTTTTTATAGACATTCTGAACCTATTGGCACTGCATTGTATAATGAATGAGTAGTGCAGCGACAAGTGCAACGTGAAATTATTTACAGGAGAGTAAATTGCATCGGGGCTATTAGCGGTTTAAATTGCATGGCATGGCACGGAGTGGAAAGCTGAGAACGACCGAGTGCTACTTTATCAGAAAGAGGATGGGGAAGAAACTCACGGGAGTTCAGTCAGTTCACTTTACTTCTCATCTCTGACTATAGAGAGAAGGGAAAAAGGAAGGAATAGCGTGATTGGGCATGACACACCACATATCCCCAATTATACGGGCAAAACTACAAGATATACATGCACATAAAAGACAATTCCCTCCATACACCATTACATTACATACTAAATATACTGACTGAAACAAAGATAACAGTAGCGATGAGATCTCTTTCGATTTTCACGAAACTATCCTATCCTGGTAGTTGAATATCTCAAATATCACCCATTCTACTAGTACTACTAGTAGTAAATCCCTGGCCAGAGGAGCTAGTAGCATCACAGAGAGATAGCACATGAGAATTTCCTTAATGAACACAATCCTCCTCTTCTATAAAATTGCAAATGCACCAAATGGGACTGAAAAGTCCAAATGATGCATACATACTTTATCCAAGACACGTGAAGACATAAACTAACAATAAGAAAAACTAAGTAAAGCAATGCATTTTATGGGGGGAAGGGGGGAATAGGAAGGCTCTCCTCGAAAAGTCAAGTCAAGACAGTATGTTACAGATATCGGGAGATAGTTAGGCTAAAGGGCAACGGCCTGTCTGTCCACCGAGCATAGCATTCATTCTTAAGCGAAGGCAGAGAGCTAACTATGTATCTCTCTATCTGCACACTCTACACACAGGCACAGATAGTAGGTAAAAAGAAGTGCACAGCACAGGTATAAGGAAGCCCTCGCCTCGTCGTAACAATAACGTAAGGAAGGAGCATCCTCGGCTCTTCTCCTACAACAACTAACTGGTAGCAACTAAAGTAACTAACTTTACTCCGTAAACTAAGTGAGCCTAACTTATATTAAAGTTATTGTTGGTGAGCTCTAGCTTTAGCACTTGCAGGCCCAATGCCAATGCCAACTAAAGGAAACCAAACACCACCAACTTCCAACAGGAGTCTTCTTAAGCCAGGTGAGTATCGTCACATTTATTTCCCAAAGGTAAGCAAGGTAAAAGACAAGGCTGCTGCTGCTGTGGTGCATAGTGTACCGATAGGGAATGATGATGATGAGGTACGCACATTGACCAACAGCACAACCCCTTCTTCTGCATTGCCTGCACTCAGAGAGCATAGATAGGCGAACTGTGGCGAAACTACCTTGCATTACGTATTTCTGTAGCTTTAACTTACCTAACTAACTGTTCACAGGTGGAAAACGACTTTAAAACTTCAGTCTCACACTTTTCTCCCTCAGTCACTCATCGTCACTCATCAACCCACATCAATCTCATCTGTGTGTTTCTCCGTCCCGTGTTTCATTCATTAGTCGTCCTTCGGCGAGACAACACACACACACAAGACAACAATCTTCGAAAAAAGATTGAGAGACGCTGTAGTAGTGATCGAGTGACTAGACTTTTGTGAAAATCATTTTCTGTGCAAACCTCACTGAACTGTGGAAAACAAAGGATTTTTTTTCAGTCAATTTTCTGACGCACCCCAGGGAAATTTTAAATTTTATTTTCCCTTGTCTTGCCCATAAGACGAGTTTCGTTGGACAATTTTTCATTGACATCGATTTTGATTTATCTGTGAGAGATCCCTGCTTGTTCGAGAGGACCGAAAACAACCTGTTGGCATCATGCATAACGCAAGGTAAGGAAACGCCATGCGTCTCTTTTCATTTCTGAATAATAGTAGAGTAACTGCCTCAACCTATCTCATTAGCGAAGAATTTATGCACGAAAGTGCGATGAATGAGTACAGAGAGTAAATAGATTGCATTGTACTGGTGGAGGTACAAAGCTGAGCTACCGTTTTACGTGCTAATTTATTGCGCCAACTTGTCAAATTACGTTTTTCGGAGAGGGTGACAAGACAACTGTCAAATCATCGCTTAGGGCGCATGCAAATAGCTTAATATCACCAGAGACTGATAGATTAATAGTGAATTGAGGATGGGTAGAGTAACTCCTAGTAGTAGTAGTAGTAATAGTAAATAATGGGGAAGTGAAGAGAAGAGTCTGGTCTGGTCAACTTCATCCAA
Organism: Tomocerus nigrus; assembly: GCA_019776505.1. NCBI lineage: Eukaryota > Metazoa > Arthropoda > Collembola > Entomobryomorpha > Tomoceridae > Tomocerus > Tomocerus nigrus. The sequence continues at coordinate 49,025 of JABASI010000012.1, read as the reverse complement.
GACGATACAGTCGTGTAAAAAAGCGGCAGGAAGGATACCCTGCTGAGAGTCAGTTGAGCAAGTCAAACGAAGTGAGTGAGCCCAACTGATCTGAAGTCAGGTAGTAGGAGAGAATGCATAAAGATAATGTTATCGTCATAATATATGCATCCCCGTCCATAGACCTGTCAAACTAACCCGAATAAAGGATTCCATTACATTCATCACATTACTGAACAGTTTACTACTTACTTACTCTAACGTAAACAAATCTACGTGAGGACATCATAAAATTAAATAAAAGTGCATTACTTTACAGATCAATTTGCATTTTACAAGGAAGGTTCCGTTTTCTTTTCCAACCACCTTGATTCTTTCTATCTCGTCTGGAAGCAAAACTGTATCTATAAAACTTTTTTAACTAGTGCACATCATCATAATAGTCATCCTGTATAAAAATGGTGCACTTTTCAGAATGCAGATATGCAGAGCAGATAGAGGAATTTCTTATACTATAAAAGACATTCTTCGGCTAATGTATGAGAGTTGTTGCAAGTAGTCTACTGTTACTAAATCGACATGATGTTACATATGTAATCCTATAATCCTAACTGCAGATAAATACATAAATAAATAGGCACATATCTTTAGAATGACTGATAAAAAGTAGTAGAAAAACATAAGTCAGTGCATAGTAGCCTAGATAAAGGCTACAGATTTTATTCGCAACATTTTTTAGCCTTCAAGTCCACGACAATGCATTAGATTACTTACTTAAGGTAGAGAAAGAGAGAGAGAGAGATAGATAGATGGATAAGGAAGACGGTCACGCAACAATTGCGCATCCAATGAGTGTATTCAACTAAAGATAAGAATATCCAACACTTATTGTTCCTCTCGCTCCACTATGTTATGCATTGTTATTTATGCAGCAACTAAGACATGTAGTAGTGTCGAAGTGTTTTATTCATCCTGTTATTTCAATATTAAAGCCAAGGAAAGCAACTCAACTCAGGCACAACCAAGACTAATGCACTATAGCAGCGATTACTACTACTATTACTTACTATTAACGACTCACACTACATACTATGTAATGTACGTACACTAAATAAATACCTACAACTACCTATTTATCGCTATTAATCTGTTTAAGGATGACACGACAAGGAAAGGAAAGCTTGCACTAGAAAAAGACAACTGTAGATATTCTGAGATGATACAATCGGAAGAAGGATAAGCCTCTTCTCTTCTGTGTACACAACAACAGTCACACAGAGTCCAGCTAGACTCAGAAACAACTTGTAATCAACTTGTAAGCAAATGTTATACTTGCAGATCCTAAACAAAACGAGAAAGACCAGAGAGAGAGAGAGAGAGAGAGAGAGCAAAAACATTTTCAGATACATAAATGCAGTAGTATTATTATTAATCTTAATTCTTAGGCTATTAGATTTGCATAACGTAACGTAACCGTAATACAGTGCAGTGGAATGTCCTACAGAGGAACAAGAGTTGACAATCAGTAATATTTATCTGTGAGTAAACTCCTTATCTCCATTCAAGCTCCTGCGAGTACATTAACTTGTGTTACTCTGTAATTTTATGTGACTTACTGTATTTACTGTAGATTAATGTTATTTTGGCGTAGAGAGCCTTATTTTCTCTGCAATTAGTTAAGTTAGGTTAGGTTGAACGAAAGCCAAATCAATTTTATATGCACCATCTGAGGATTTTATGTTCTTTCGAGACTCTTAGTTAATTAACACCAAGTGAGTTCTGACACTTTTAACCTACAAAGCATGACCTTACATTACCCACTGTAGGATTCCTGAGGTTTAGCTTCAGTTGGCACGAATTAAAATCGGCTTGACTCAGCTTAATTTGATTTGACTCGACTTGCACTATCAATTAGAATTAAATTACGGAATTTGTGAATGAATTAAGTTATTTACGTGCCCTACTCTAACCGCATATGCATATAATAGTCTTATATTAGTATACTTCTTTATAGATAGATAGTGTGATGATGATGGTGCATTAGACGCTGCATAATTTCCTATAATTTCATTTCCGCTCCTATTGCCCTTAATGATGCAAACGTGAGGTTGCCATCCTAAATACACATAAAAACTTGATTTCATTAGACAAAGTTAACCCTAACCTTAGCCTGCACTACCAACAACCATTTCTATGGCTTAACTAACAAATTAACTTCACTCTATCGATAGTAAATACATCTATGCATCGTATAATGAGAGAAAAGTCAAGACCGAAACGAAACTAAACCGATACAAGTTACACTTACACACATATGTACTTGCTATCCCATCTTCTCGTTGGATATTCATTTGTGTGTTTACAATTTACTACAGAAAAATTCTAAGCCGACCGACAGACACGACCCTCCTTTTTAATCACATTAGTTTCGACGTAGGATGGGAATTACTACTAATAACTTTTACAAACATAGCCATAGATCTTCCCGCAACTTGTATAGTTATTAGTTAATATTAGAGTCTGTTATTTGTGAGGTGATGCATGAAAAAGTAAGACACATTAGTTAAATAGGGAAGAGAAGTGCAGTCTTTTTCGTCTGGCCGAAAGTCAAGTTGTTGAATAATACGGAGATTTATGACAATTCTTTAAAAGGAATTACTACACGAAGTAACCGCTATTCCAAAACAGTCTGACAATGAGAAGAGAGGCAAGGTTAGAGAAACTGACAAAGCAATAAATTAATACTACCATAAACTGGTATTATAATCTAGATTTAGTACTCTTCTTCTTTCGTTTACGCATTATAATTGCAAAGGTTCTCATAAGCTAGCTCACTCATTGTCAGTCCAGTCCAGTTACTTTTATAGTAACTTACTAAATGCATTAGAACAGTTCTAAGTACTAGCAGTAGTTTGCAAATACTAATATCCTGTTTTCTATTAGTAGCAACTAGAAAACTGCTCCATGTTTTTAATTACAGCTTTTTGAGTCAACCCGCCCAGTACATATAAAAATAGGCGAGAATAGAAGCATTCCATACTGTACTGTGTCTGTAGTTATAGAGAGAGAACATGAAAATGCCTACGACAACGAATTTCCATTTTCCATTAGTTAATTTAGAACAGGAAAGCATTGACATCCCATTTGAGTCAAGTCAACTGAAAGAATGCAAAATCCAATGATGCACAACGAAATTACTCCTTGGCTCTTTCGCATATTTTGAGTCGACTTGAGAAAATGTTCCAAATCGCTTCCTTAGCATTATAGCACATACATTATTATGCATGTCGCAACGCAAGTCTCTTTTGTCGTATTAGTACCTAACTAGTAATAAGAGAACGAGCGAGAGGCGAGAGAGCGAGCGGGCCCAAACTCCTATTGCACCTTGTACATTAACACTTTAGCACTTGACAAGGACAATAAAGTTGAATGTAACACTTAAAGCAGAGCAGAGCAGTGTATTTGTCTCTTTTGATTGCCAGTTCGACAGTTTCCCGACGAAAAGGCAAGTCAAGTCGAATTAAAGGGATAAAAAGCAAGTCGTTTAGCTTCGGAAGACACTAAGTAGTTTTTCAACCTGAGAAGAAGAGCTATAGCTATAACTAATGCAGAATGTAAAACGATCAGTCCATAATATTATAAAATAATGTAATATTGTTTTACACACTGTGAGCTAAGTGAAGGAAAAGAGTAAATGCACGCGACACAGAACTTAGTTTTCCAACTTAAAAGGGAATTCGGCTCGGCTGAATGACTAAAGAAATCTCAGCATGTATCTCTTGCATTTGACTTCAGTTGAATGAAATAGAAATAGTACTTGACAGTTTATTTCACTTTAGACTAAATGCTACACTATAAACTATAAAGAAAAATAAAATATTATAGCTCATATAAAATAAGAAGAATTCCAGAGATGAGATGAGATGACATGATCACATAGCATAATCGTAATAATATTTAAGTATTTGTAATTCGCTTTCGTAATATAAAAGTGTTAATGTGATGAAATGATGTATGTGCATTGCCCCTGGAACAGTCTACAGTAAATATATCATGCTCAACTCACTAACTCGTTCACATCCCATCACACAGAGTAGACATAGCAAAGCATCACTTGACTTCACTTGATTTTTCCTCGCTTTGCTTTAGTTAATCATTGAAAGAGGAGTATTGAGTTACACTTTACACTTGCCTACACTCTAAAGTGAAACGAACAAGAGTTTGAGTGAGTGAGTGAGTCTCTATTCGTCGGCTCTTGTAGAATTGTCGCAAAACATCATTTTACAGGCGTGACAACTTTGACAAGGCTCTAACTTCAGTTCTGAGAGTCGGCTCTCTGACTTTTTACTAAACGTACAATACTCTTAGAAGATATGCCGCTCTATCGCTCTACAATGAGAATGAGATTTCAGTTTAAAGTCATTATTTCGTTTTGTTATAGCAGAGAGAGAGAGAGAGAGGAAAGATAATGTCAGGATACAATTACAATTTTAGGTATTAGCTTGTATGCATTCCTAAGTGATATCCTAGACTAAAGATAATAGATAGCAAAAGATTGGGATGAACAACGTAATCTTTTAGAGGATGATACACTTTACTTATTCCAGAAATTTAACTTTTCCCTTCCTTGACTGTTGAAATGGAAAGAAGACAGTTTTCTCTCCTCTACAATTGCTAATGCATTAGACATTTAGCGCAATCAGAAATTATTAATACAGACTTGACAAAAAAAACGTTACAGTCTAAAAAGTATAGAGGAAGTGTTGGACACTTTAATTTCTGTCACGATATGACAATGGAAAAAGATTTCGTTGTGTTCTCCATAATAACCTGTCGAAAGATTTGACAATGACTTTAGCCTTTGGCCCTTTTGCTAATAATTTGACAAATATGTATAGTATCATTAATGTAAAGGAAACCAGGGCATGGCAGACGGAGCGAAGCGAGACAGAGTAACCAAACAGTCAAGTTATGGATGTTTAAGAGATAAAATTCATATGCATTTCTTCCTTTGTCAAGTCGAGGAGATAATCTAGACGATAACTCTACGATCAAGATAAAGCAATATAGCTCAAGTTGACGGGCCTGGCTTGGCTCGCCTCAGTTTACAAAGACATTACTACATTACATTACCAATTCAAATGAGATTCACAAAGTTAAAGGAAGGAAAAGAGAGAAAGAGGCTATAATCGATCTCCGTATGCCGTCTATTCATTACTTTGATTCCCTCACTCATCTCCTCTCTAATCTTCTCATCTCTTAAGTAAGTACACAGGACACCCTAATATAATAAAATAGCGCCCTGGAGTGTAGTCATAAAACGATGATTGAGATTCCCATGCCTAAGTAACGAAAAGACTAGTTTACTCTCCTCTCTCTCTCTCTGACCAAGAAAGTCTTCTGTCCTCTTCCTTTACTTTACGAGAGTACTAAAAACTCCTTTACATATCCACAGGTAAATTCTTACTAGATTTGCATTAGCATGGATATATATCATCCTGTCCTATCAACTATCATTCCATCCTATCTTTTAAGCATAATAATAAGTAGAGAGTAAGTAATGCAACTCATGTGCTTTACTATATAGTATTGTTGTTATGTCCCATCATATAAGGTAATAATAATATCCTATGCAAAATAAAATAACATAGAAACATCCTTGTGAATATTTTATTTTGTCAAGAAAAGGTGGAATGTATGCATTGCATACTACTAGAGAGCCGAGCTAAGTATATATTTAGGTAAATTGAGATATAAATGGGTGGTAAACCTACAAATGCACAATGGTAATGATGAGAGCTCAATTTACCCACAGACAAGTCAGCAGACAATCCACTTTGCGAAATGAGATCACCGGGAAGGGAATTTTCCATACATACCTTTCATACTCTCTCATACCTATCTATCTACTTTTATACTTACTTACTTACTTAGCTAAAGAACTAACACACAAGTCTATCTAGAGCTTAGTTATTTATGCATATATATCTTGGCTAAACCAAAAATTCACGTCTGCAATAGTTAATCAGCTTAAAGGACGCGAACTGCTCGGCACTAGCACAGGTGTCCGAGTTCCCAAAACAGAATAGAATATAATCCGTGTTAGATAACTGTGTGTTGGTCATTTGGTTAGACAAGAGAAGGGGATGCATTTAATGCACTGAGACTAGTACACTTCTTCTCCTCCATGCATACAATAAATACAATACAAACACACTAAGACATGAAACATAGGTCACACGCCGAGCACGACAAGACCAACATACCGAAGACAAGACAAACTAAACTCTTCAGAAAAACATTGGAAACATTTTCTGATGGGAGAAAGAAAAGAAACAGTACATTTTGGTCAGTCTTCGTCGTCCGCGAAAAAAAAAATCCCATCACCCGCTGACCCTATAGCCAAGCTGAACAGAAAGAGAACATCATGTCTGAGCCATCACACACAATGTAAAGTCGAGATCAGTTCATTCAGAGTTAGTGTATGACGGGGCAAGGTGATAGTCAGTTCGGTTGTTCAGTCGTTAACTTGAGTAGTATGAGCCATAGCACATCAGAGGTACTTAGCTGATTTGACGTCAGGTTTAAGTTGACTAGCCATGCCATGGCCATTCAATTCTACCTTTTCCTCATCTCTCTCTAGTCATATTATCATTATTATAATATAATCCGCAACTAACTAACTAATATAAAGTATCACGGATAAAAACTTTTGCATAGGAGGATGCAACAACAGACACACTTAGCGGTTCACACTTGCATAATAGCATTTTACGTGGAAGACCTTAGTTTACTAGCACGGAAAACAGGATAGTGCAGGATATTATCGCCGTAACTATATTAGACGGACAATAAAAGCTCACTTCACTAATATTTAGTCTTTAGTAGTATGACATTTGATATTAGCATGGCCACGCACACCACGCCACAATATCACCTCACCTCTTCTTTCTCCATTCGCTAACAATATCAGCCAGTTTTATTATCGTGCCTTGTCAGCAGTGTTATAAAGTCTTGTTCGACTTGACCCTTCCGCTTCTTATGTTTATATATGTAGTCTACCTAGGCATTTTGACTATCCCCCGGAAGTTACATCACACTACTTGAAACATTTATCATCCTCTTCACCTCATCTCAACTCATGCATATGTCCATTATCTCATTTATCATGGAATATCACATTACATTACATTCTATTTGCTCACCTCACGACTTCCATTCACAACTTACAACAGAATTAATCAGTTTTTTTCAAACCATCTCTTCAAACTTCAGAATCACAGAGAATGACTCCCCCTTATAAGGTCTCTCCTTTTTTAATAATAATCATTCTTCAATTCCCTTCACTTGACTTTTCTTATCCGATAATCATTGGTTTTCATTTTAGTGCATTTATCTCCAAAGCATGTGTTTCCATTTAAATCCAATGATTCTACAACTCAGTTATATCTACATTTCTTCATCTATTATCTCCCCATATAGCTCTCTCTCTACTACGCATACACAACTATTGTCAATTTTGCTGAGTCTTACTTTGTCTGCTCTCCCCGTCTGTGACCAACGGGTCCAATTTTATTTTCCGGAACTCTCTCAATAGTCCCTTTCATTTATGACAATAGAATTTCATGATCTGTCATGCATACGGAATCTTGTGCTATGTGTTTGTTATGTAGCCACTTAGTTATTTGCATACACACATGTTACAATGCACACACATATGCAATTCTGTAACAGAGACCATAGGGAGCATCAAACGGTGGAATGTACAACATTCGTACTAAACTATCCAAGAAGAGACAAATATTATTATGGGTAACTCTTGAAGGATGAGTCTTTCTCATCTTTAATACTATGCTCTATCAATTTAAATAGATTTATGCATTTCTGCATTAGTCCTGACTGTTTTATGAAGAAATGACTAGCTTGATGAAATTCTGAGTATTAGACAGAAGAGTTGGCAAATAAAATTCTTAATCCTTCTCGTCATCATCAGTAGAAAATAGCGTGTTATCCTATCATATCAACTTTCTTTATTCCCCAAAGCTATTAGTATTAAAGGCCATAAATACTTCTTATAATAAGAAGAATTAGTTAGCATAGCTTTACATTATATGGGGCTGTAGACATAGACATAGTAAAGCAATCCGTCTGTAAATAAGATCAAAACGTCTTTCTGTAACAATAGAATTTATTCAAGCATGTGATAGGATGTAGTAAACAAGCCTAAAGGGCTACTAAATAATATATACATTGCATAATGCAATGTAACTGCTAAGATGTCAAACCGAGCCCAAGTGAACTAACATAGAATCTCGTTCGTGTGTTATGTATCTTAATCTAATCTTTAGGAAGATTAACTGACAAAAGTTACAAAGAGAATTATTGCTGCATTGAGATGCAACTGACCTCAGGTAGGTATGTACATATATGCCTTGTTTTTTTATAGTATATAGCAAAGGCTATGCATTTGTGTCCACAAGTATGTACAGTAAGTAAAAAGACGTCACATAATTCATGAGGATTTTAGCACGGCCCTTCGTCCACCAATTGATATCAATTTGCAGAAAAATCCACAACAACGCCTACTCACATTTCTTCCTTCTTCTTCTCAACTTCTCGAGATGGTGGAGATGGGATCTGCTCCACTATGTAATTCAGAATTTAGCTCTTTGTGTTTGTATTACCTACTTATTGAATTATATTGAATTCACAACTACGTTTTTTAATATTGCAATTGAATTGAAATACAGAGTATCAGTGTAAAGCAGTGGCATAACAAAGCCGGATGTCACGGGTCACGTATTCTTTGCTTACCATGATTTCATTGCCATTGAAAGGAAAGGGCGGACCCTTGCCCATATGTATGCAATAAAATAACTTAAAGCTCCAAAGGATTGCTCGAGAATTTTTTTTCTGCCAACGGGACTTTTGCTTGTTATGTGTTGTGCTGTTGTAGTATTCATTGAGGAATAGCATTGAGAGATACTACATGGTACACACATACATACACACACTTAGATTTTTATTATTGTATAGCATGCTAGCTCCATTAACTAATAATATTGTAATATAATATAATAGAGCATCACATTAACAATTACATTCTGCGTAGTAGTCGAATAGCCATTTGAATAAAAAGAAATTCGACAATTTCTACAATAAATGTCTGTTCCTTTGTACTGTGCTCTGTGTACAACAATGGAGTAGATTATTTAATATGTCAAGCCATGTAAGAGGTAAGGCACAACATGTACATAGAAATCCAGTAGATAGTACTCATGAGATAAAAGAGACAAATAGATAGACAGACAGAGACAGGCCGGACAGTACAAGACAGGACATTTGGGTAATGTGATGTAATTTACTGTGTTTCGTCGTAAATTGTTGTTGTGTGGCCTGGGTTGAGTTGACTTAGCCTGCCTGGTGTGTTCTCCCGGCCATTGTATTCATATATAGGCTACTCAGGAAAACTCTTTGGCAAAAAAAGGAGCATTTGTTTCGAGCACAAGGAAAAATTGCAGTTATGCTTCTCAAAAGCATTGTTTACGGGAATCATGATGATTATATAAAAGAGGAATTAAAACAGAGGAAACTGTGAGCGTATCTTTCAACTACTACTATACGCCATAGAACGTGCATTAACAATTTCGGCTGCAGTTTACCACAAATGAAATATATTTCATAGAGCTGTGGCCAGTAGTGCAGTTAGACTCTAGTGAGTCGAAGAAGAAGAAGAACATGATGATGAGATGACGAAGGAACAATTTAAACTAGAGTATCGTAGTTACAAGGAAAAATGCATCTCGGCTCTATCTCATTTCATTACTAAGGCCAGCCGTGCACTTCACATAAAGTCTACCGTTTCCATTTCTCCGAATGATTAACAAAGGAGAACAGAAAACATGTAAACACACTTTACAAATGTTGAATAGCAATGGAATGACGGAGTGGAAGGAAGGAAGGGAGATGATGGCCAAGCCAAAAAGAAGATCTACTTCTAGAAGAGGAACTCATTGTATTAAAGCCTTTCTCTTCCCATTTTCATCTTCTCCCGTTCTATTCATTGATTTTTTTTCGTTACACATCCACGAGGCTGATTGTGAGTCTGACTGAAACTGAGCTGAGTTAAAAGATTAGTCGAAATTGGCCTCACTCTCGTTAAGATTTAGGAATTTGTAGCTGTGTAGGAAAATTATATGGCTACCTCTAAGAATCATGTCCAGATTCCGATTCACTAAACCATAGCAGTTACTACTACTTATTCTCCTATCGCAATTTCCGATCCAAATCCAACTAGAAAATTCGAGGCAGTAGCCAAAAAGCCAGTTTACTATCACTTATATTAGATAGTGGAGCGTTTGAGATTGTTTTAGAACGTGTTACTACTCTATGTTTAAGGAAATGCTAACTATACTGTTTAGCACAGATGTAATATCTAATACACATACACCTATAATAAAGGTAAATAAACAAAATATAAAGATTCATCACGGGAAAACGGAACTTACTCGTACTGGGCTCATGCATGCGTGTCCATCATATGAAATAAACATCAGTAGAACATCACATAGCGTATCTCTCTCTCTCTCTATGTACACACGCTATACATACACATTATCGTGTAGACACAGAGGAATTGAGATGAATATATGGAAGAAGAGCCATAGCTCTTCATATCATAACTTCCCTTACTTTACAATTGCACCTGTCAATTACGTTGGCTGGACTTGACTTAACTATGCGTTACGTTAGGTACACAACGATTACCGGTAGCTCCTTTTCTCAAGTTTAATGTAAACAGTTCGTTTGGGAATGGACGGAGGCATGGCACACACCACATGATCATCATGTGTTATCTAATCCGTGGAAAACAATTGGCCAGGAATTGAAAAGCTTTCATTTCATCGAATTACCTACGAAAGGGTAGTTTAGACTCAAATTGTAATAATTTTCGAGCTTTTCAAAAGAGCATCATTGCATTAGAGATTTTCTATGTAATTTACAGTATTACATATTATCTACCTAGTTAGTTAGTGCATGTGTCTTCTTCACATTTCAAGGAGATAGATAGAGAAGATCACCTAGGCGGGGAGAGACGAAGAAGAAGAAGAAGAAGCATGACATTGTATTCCACAATAGACTCTTACTTATTTTATATATGTAGTAATTTAATATCATGTAGCCAAAACCAGAAGACTTACTTATTTACTTTCAGTATTACATACAAAGTTGTGTACATATTCTTTATTGCTAGTTCATCTTCCCTTCTCACACTTGCCATGCCAAATAGTCAGTCACTCTACGTTGCGTTATGTAGAGTGAAGTAAATAGCTAGAGAAGTGTAAAGTTCCCTTCACGAATGCACACCTTCCTGTATCATCATTTATTTACTGTACTGTACATTTTCACTGCTAAACTAAAGTTGGAAACAAACGAGCACAACAAATAGAACATCTCATCTTCTCTCTCTCTCACACACACACAGCAACCAGCAGCCAACAACCAACCTACAATCTACCTAGTAGTAGGTATCATCACTATATAAAGAAACTATTTATTTTGAGCAGCGACTCTTGTTGTATACGATGAAACAGACTTCCGCTTCCGTTATTCACACGTGAAATCAACCATGTCAATTTCCAATACGAGATTTTTTTCACTTATTACATACTGGTAGATAGATAGAGTAACAATACTTACTGTTGTAAGAAGGACGAGAGAGAGAGACGCTCTAGGAGGAGAGAAAAACTCTGTTTAGACGACAACAACAGTACATAGGTAGTTAGATTCTCTAATGCAACGTAATGGAATGGAAGAAGCGAAGACAACACTCCCCCGTTGACTGCCTTGACTCTCAAAAGAAAGGAATGGAGAGAAAAATGTTCATTTTTTTTCTCCTTCGACAATTTTAAGTGGAGAGTTACATTACTTTATATTACATTGCCTTTCTTCCCCATTGCCTTACGTACGCCTTTCTTTGCATTATCATCATTATCATCATCATCATCTCCTCAGTAGTCAACAGATAGAGTCTCATCTTCGTCCTCATCGGCATGCCTCGTACTTTATTTCTTTCAACAGCTAAATACAAACTACAAACCATTCGGATATAATGTACGTTGGCTTGGGTGCTATTAGCCGCATACAGCTCAATAGCTACACATTTTATACACTGATGGTGATGACTACTACCTACATAGATGCATCTCTAATCGGAATTTTACTATATGCATAAAAGGTGTTATTATATAAGTGATGTCGTATCTCGAACTGAATCTAAGCACAAAACGAATAGATTTTCTTGTTGTTTCCAAGTTGAAACCTCCCAGCTAGGCCCTTGGCATTTAAATACCAAAACAAATAAGATGTTACAAACAAAAATTAAGACTTTGCCTGCACACCGCTAGCCATTACTTTCTTTGTCATCTTCCCTCGATGAACTTCCATTACCTAAGTAATCATAATCATAATAAACCATAATGTTCCTCCAAACATAACATAAACGAACCTACTATTATTGTCAGGACCATATCTCTCTCTCCCTCACTACAAACAATGCAAAGCGGCACCGTCTAATTCTAAATGTATGTACTATATACTGTATACATTATTCTAAACCAGACTTGCCCAACCAAGATGAGATAAAACAACAGCCACAAGACAACAACTACAGTAAAGACAAGTTCATATTCAATAAACTTAACCCAATCACTCCTACTCACGAAACCTAAATAATTATGCCTTATAACTTTTAAAAGAATACGCCGTTTTGCAACATTAAAACAGTACACTTAGGTAGACATAGAGACATAGGCTTCTTTCGTCTAGACATATTATGCACAGGTAATAAAGTCCTAGCTCTTATTTCCTATCTTTCAATTGCACAATTGTACAACAATATGATTTATTTCCTTTACAGATGTCGGTATTCAGTTTCCTTTCATATATATAAGAGTTAGAGCTTTAATAAATCCATTATCTAATCTGCATAGCCATAAACTATATTCTTAGAGAGACAAGTGTTGAAGTTCTCCTATGAAATACTATCGTCCACTCTCGTCTCACTCATCTTTTCCCATGAGAAATTTTAAAGCACACACGTGCCATAGACACCTAAGTTTGACTGCGTTTTAAGTGAGCAGGAGGGGAAAGAATGTTGTAAATTAAATAAACGTAATTGTCTTTTGATAAAAAATGTTTTTAAATACAGTAATACGGAATCAGTAGACAGGCAAAGTCATAATGACGTGTTTTTGTTAGCATTTCTGATTGTGGTTATTAAACGTATTAATAATAACATAATGGAGAATGAAGTATTTATCTTCGCTTCATGAATTGTTGATTTCGTTAATTCGGATCGAGCAAAAAAGGGCAACTGTCTGCTTAGACTTTGTCGATAATGACCATGTTGGGTCATCACAATAAAATAGAAGAAGGAGTCAGTAACTAGAGGATAATATGCATATAATATTATATACAGAGAGTGTATTTGAACTCATCTCTGCAAGATAATAGTGCAACTGTAATGTGATGCAAGTAAATTATAAAGAGAACTCAATTTGCTCGCCTAGGCTGTTCTTTAATGTTCCTTACCTACCGTAGAGATTCATCGTACAATATAAACATGCTTATAGAGATATTGCAGGATTTTGAGTTCAGTTAGAGCCGAGTTAGTTAAAGTGAAGTCAACTAAAGACAGTTCTCGGTAAGCTAGCTTCATAATAATTCTAGCAGAATCCTAGGTCACGCAATCTATTGAAATTTCTATTACTATGCACAAAGAGCATTATAATAGGACTGATTGTATTGTACTGGTGATGATGTGCTATGCATCCATGCATTGTGTGATATAGACTGTGATGTGGTGGTGGTGCTTACTATTACGATAATATTATAGCTAAATACGTATTACTTGCAGATACTGTTGCATTTAAATCTTGTCTGTAATGTACTGTACTTTTAGAGATAGACAAGACAAGACAGTTGAACAGATAGAAAAGCTCGTCGATTACATTACGACACGTTGCCCCCAGTTGAACTCACAATTGGAAAAAACCTAGATTTTCTTTACAAAACCTAAGCTAGGATTTTGTCGACTCATTTAGGGACACGTTAAGTGTAAGTTATATACACTCATCCTTATCATTGTCAAAAGAAAAGTGAGCTCCTATAAAAGATACACCTAGACTACTATAAATAAAAATATAGAGCTCAACTAAATACCCCTCCTTGGTTAAATACAATGTATATCTGTACAGCTCGATTACGCACTATATCCCAAAATGCATTTTTGTACTTTAGAGTTGCATGCTGAATTTGACTCTATATCTCTCTCTCTCTCTAATACTATTTATACATATACTTAATGCATGTATGCACTATGTGCCATTTAATTGAAGACAGTCAGACTCAGACGAATCAACAGTATTTTTTGACGATCGTGAAATGGAATAAAACGAAATAACATCTCATCACATCATGATACACTATGCTCTTGAGCCGCATCTCTTACGTTTTGTTCTGTTCTTGTCTACTGTAACTCGTCGTGATTTACCAAATACGGGTTGACAACGTAAAAGAGTAGATTTGGATTTATTCCCTAAGTACTTTTAGATTGTGTACCTCTTTAATGGGATATGTATGCACCAAAAGATCTAACTAACCAATGGAGATTGTAAGTAACAACGTATCTAATCCTATACTTCTCAGGAGGCACATATATACACAGAAAAGAGCTACATACAAGGTCTATGCATACTTTCATTGCACATTAAATACTATTGTGCATAAAAGGTTTGTTGTTCACTTGCTATGTGTATGTTAGTACAGGGAGAGAGAGATTAGGAAAAGTATTCGGCTTCCTTCTCACTAAATACACATATAGAAAACAACTTCCTAAGAAAATTAACTTGAATTCAGATATGACATAATGCTCAGTGTACATGTCTTCCATTAGTGCTACTTTATTTTGTGTAGAGCTTAATTCAATAACATGATACGAAGATAACATCATTCTAAACTTAATATAATATAATGTCTATTAGTATTAGTGCATAAATGGAAGTTTTATACGTAAATGTGTAATATGCTGTCATTGAGTAAGTTAAACCTTTTCATTTACGTTCCCGACTGGACTTTGCACTTCTCTTCATCATCTCCACACAGTGAAAACAACTATTTGTGTATCAAGCTTTAATATATATGGCTAAATACGTGAGAGAGAGAGTGTACTAGCACAATAGTAACTTAATGGAGCTTTTAGTCCAGAAGCGAGGAGCTTCGTGGAGGTAAGTAAAATTTTTTGCATGTTAAGCCGCAAATTACATTTACCTTTTAAGTAAAGAAATAGAGGGGAGCGATAAAGTTTATATAGCCCGTCTCTGGAAAATGAAAATGCATTCACTTGTAATTTGATAGAGCGCAAATGTAAAACGGTAGATCATAAAACGAGTATGGTGCTATTAGTGATGGCCATAGCATGTGAATGAAATGTGTTGTTGTAGAATAGTATGTGCTTTGAATAGAGATTGAAAAGACTAAATAATTCCTTTTTCCCTTTTCAGAATGAAATTGACGATACTATCGGTGGGTTTTGTATATATGCTAACTCTACCGCCAACATTACACGGCCAGAGACCTTCAGTTCTCTCCGGAGGCGGACTGCGACCATTATTAGGCTTAACACTGCGTCAGCAATTATCAGCAGGACAGCCCCCCGTCCCAAGATTCGATTGCCAACCAGAGAGCACTGGATTTGAATTAGTGACAGGATTTGTCTTCTCTTCCCCAGCCGATTTACTCGACTCGCAGCCAGGAACTTTGATGCTAGCAGATTGCCTTGAAGCCTGCCGGATGAATTCGAGTTGCAGAGCAGCCAACTATGAAACGGGTCTTTGCGTCTTGTTCAGTGCTGACTCTGACCACCGTCCCGGTAACTCAACAATATTATAGCTAACACACTTTACTAGTATTAGTTCTAACTAAGAATAATAAGAAGCCTCTATTTGGCATTCCAATCCAATCGAATCACTTTTAAACAAGTCTCTCAACTTATACTCTCCTCGTATCTTATAATGTCTTTTTTCAAGGGATTTTTTTTGCCACCACATTTTAATACTTATGCATTTATGTACAACTGGATGCTTGCTTACTTATTGTTAGACTGACAAGACAGCATCATCATATCATCACAAAAACAATCGCGGCCCTTCCGTATTCTTTAGTGGTTTGGTGTGGTCAGCATTGCTTATCTTTTCCTTTGACTCTCTCAACAACTACCTATTCTCCTCTCCTGTCTGTGTCAGATAAATCTGATGAATTGAAATATATTGTAGTATTTATTCGTGAAAACCAGTTAATTTTGCACTGTATATTTCACTCTTTTCTTTGAACTTTGCACACATTTCAGCGAATTCTCTCTGCTAATCTATGGTTAAGCATTTCTTAATGTCTAGACATGTCAGAATAAAAGACAGTTTCCGAGTTTGGTGCATTGCATTGCTTTATTGTTGCAGTACCTTACGCCAAGTTGAGGCAATTCTCGTAAAATCAAAAGAACATGACTCTCTGACTGATGTGACTTGTGAGAGAGTATTTATATATGTACTCACACACAAACTATGTATGTAGTATTTACAAGAAACAGAGAAGAACGAGGAGGGATTGAGTTGAGCGAGTGCAGCTAGCACTATGAATACAGGTTAGATCAGTTTCAAGCTCTATTGTTCTGTGGCTTTAATTTGCTTGCTCAACTGATTCTTGAGAGAGAATCTCAAATAGGGCCGTTATTTTAAGTTCACTGATTTGATCTCGCTCCTACTTTGACTTATAGCGTGTACGGTTTAGTTAGTGTAGTTAACTTGGTTGGGTAAGAGCAAGAGCTAAAAATCTAACCGTACATTACATACACATACCTACATCTTACATAAGCAAAACTCATTCCCTAACTCTACTCAAGCCCTCTTTCCAATGAATCTCTTCCACTCACTCGCTTCTTTGATTTTGATTCCTCTCTTTTCCCAACAAACAATAACATTATACACACACGTAAAACTATTCAATTCTCACTCTATTATTAAAGTCTGTTAAAACTTTACGCTCATACCCCTCCTATACTTTACACATCCGTGCAACACTTACATAACATTGCAAAAATAAATCCCAGACTTACGTAACTTCACATAATCAATGCAATTCTATTCTAATTGAAGTAAATGAGCGGAAAAAACGATTTAAAATATTTACAAAGTGATCACGATCATCTTTTTCATAGTTCAACCCTTTCCGAGGTTATTTCCAAATATTACAAAATATGTTACTATTGCGAAAATAGATGAATAATGTGGAGACTCTGTCTGTACTGTAGAAGTACTTTGGTGGATGCAGACCATCCAAATTCATTTCATGATGAAAAATCGATCGAATTGAGTAATATCAATAGAAAATAGCTACGCGTTGAGCCATGGATCACCCTGATTGTTAGTTTAGCATTATTGAGTCTGATATCGAACCGCAAGAGCCCAGCTGTCAATCAATCCATAGTTGATTGAGTCAATTCTATTTCCTACACTTGCATTAACCTCTTTGAGACGGTGTGAAAGGAAGAGATAAAGGCTATTGAGTTGCGAACATAATGTCATCATCACCAATACTTAGATAAAATGTGATGATGAACTTGTCTGATTCCCACAAAGATTCCTGTAGACATTTGTTCACACCAGCAGTTCTATTTACACGCTATGAGCCAATGAGCTGAACCGATTTGAACTCAACTATTGTGCATCTTCATCCCTATCTTAATTATCTCAATGTGGTAAGTAATGATGGAACGTCTCCATAATAGATTACTCTTCTAAGCTATATAAGCTTCGCCAAATATGAAGGTGATAAAGGGAAGAAGAGTCTCCCTAATCCTCTCTCACATCACAATACAACAGAGGATTGAAAACAATAGCGAACACAATAGGTTAGGACATAGGTATTTTTAATATAAAAGATTCAAGCAAGACATCATCAATTTGTTATCGGATGTTTAGAAAAATGAAGCAAGTGCTCATGTGTTGTTCACGCATAACATTGAATTAGATTGAACAATAGTGAGCATAAATGATAAAATAGATGCCATGTGTTTACTCCGCTCTGTTCTGTAACGAAGGATAAGTATTTCCCATGTACTCCTTTCTGTAAGCAGGTTTTCTATGGTTTGATTTGATCCGATGTTGAGAAGTTTTGATTTGTGAGTGTGAGCCACGAAAGAAAGAAGAGGTATTTGTATGTAGGTGTGAAAAGGCAGCCAAATGCTCACGTTATTATGTCATGCTAAACAAAAGACCACCAGTGGTAGAACATGTCTTTACATAGCTACACAGATCTTCGGATTATCTAAGCTAGACGAATAAACTAAGGCAGACAGGTCAACATCAATAACAAACTAAGACGTACTATTTTATCCGTAAATGTACGAACAGAAACAGTTATTAATAAGAAGAAAAAAATTATGTACAAGGATCGGAGGATCGTGTAGTATACTTCCAATATTATGATTCTTTTTTAACATTAATTCTATTAGATAACTCATTACGGTTGAGTTAGGTTAAAGAGGGAAGGATAGCATGTAAGCCGACATAAATACACGTTAGAGTAACACTAAATGCACGACAAGGCAAGCTACGGCTACAGTACGGGCGTTTATTTTATTAGTACTTTAGCTATAGGCAGGGAAACAATAAATCTTCTCGTGCAAGTGGATAATTAAAGGTCGGATTATGAGGAAAGGAAAGATTAGATGCTGCTGGTGATAAGAGGAGAACAGTGTGGATTATCTTTATGTATAATAAATATTATCGTTAACTTGAAGATATGCTCAACATTTCAGTGCAAACTGTTTTTACTACTCCATCCAGTTTACTTCATTTCATAACAATAATACGACGAGGAGTGCTCTACTGTGTTCAATTCACATTTCCCATACACACATATATAGCAATATAATATGCTGCACTTTGTATTTAGGGAGAGAACATACATACACACACAGAGTGCACATAATATAAAATAATGTAGAGTAGTAAATCCAAGTAAGAACTCCATCATTGTTCTAGTGCTACGATTCTGAATCAAGTATTTGAGTAGAACATCATTTCATTTCCTATTTCCCTTTTAAGTGCTGCATTCCCGTTAAGTGAGACGGTAATACGAGACTACGAGAGTCAATTAGCCGTATTTTTCTCTGCACACTCGCTCATACATTCACTCTGTTCTATTATATCAGCCATCTAAATCTTACAGGTATCAACTTCATATCTGTGTCCTATCTTTACTCACTCCTCTTTGCAAACTATGTAATGTTAGATATACATAGGTAGGTAGGTAGGTAGGTAAGGTAAAGGTAGCACATATCCATGCATACATACATGGTTAGTCACATACCTACATGAGGATGATTCTAAAGAATGTTAAGGTTATTATTATTATATAGGAGTCCATTTCATCCTCTCCTTACTTTTAACATCAAATCATCAACACAACACGCTACGGATGCGCTATAATGTGAGACTACCTGGATTCACTTGGTTTTCTTTTACTTAGGTTACTTAGGTAGAGATAGGTAGCTAGCGAATTTCTCCCTCTCTTTTTCTGGTTAGTGATATGTTATGTTAGATTGGCCACTAGACTACTATTAAGGGTAGAGCTAATAGAATTTTATTACAATCAAAGGATATTAGCAACAATGATACGACAATCCCAGTCACTATCAAATACAATAAATGTATACGTAATTTATTTAGTATCCCTCTTAGTTATCTATATCTGAGTGCCCATCTTTTTATCTTAACTGCTCCTGCCATCCATAGTAGACTTGTCTTGAATTGCATCACACTACTTAGGTAGTAGTCTGGTGGCAAATGATTTTATTGCACCACTACTTAGGTACTAGTACTACTGAGAGTTGAGCTTGAGTTTGAGACTGATGCAGTATTAGTGGAGTAGAGTGGCACTATTTCATTATCTCAATTTATTTTTTTACAAGTGAGTACGTTCAGCTGATTCCATTGATATCATTACATTAAATTAAATTAGGAGTTACTGTACTGGCTGCTGCAGTGAACTGAACTCATCTTTACTTTAATAGTTACTTAGTTAGACGGACAGATAGACTGCCTGCATGCATTGCATGGTAGTTATCATCAGAATTTCAAGCAAAAAATTTCAATTATAGATAGTGGTAGTATTTGTATGCCACTGGAATGTACCATGTGTCATTTCCTCTACTTCTTACCTTGGCACATCTTCTTTTTCTTCAACTAACTTAAATATTATGTAATGTCCACGTATCGCAGGTTATGAGCATAAAAAAGGATTCATCTTCACAGAAAGTCAGTTGGGCCGCCAATTGAATTGTGAACAAAAGGTACTGTTCTATTGGCTTTTGCTCTACGGTAAACTCACATGATATCTGTAGGGACACAGACTGACAGAAAAAGAAAAATTGATATAAATGTGAGTGAATGCACGAAGCGAGCATGTGGAAAACTAGTTTTTTGACAGAGAAATACATAACAACGGGGATATTAACAATTGAACTAACCATAACACAGCAGAACTCTGTGCGACCTCCGAACTGTGCCTCTGCCCTTGCTTCCTGTCTTATTAGCTTTAGCAGCTCACTAAACTTTGCTTAGTTTATTTACTACTAGTAGAGTAGTGAATAATCCTCTCTTTTTGATCTGACTTCTCGTTAAATGCTTATCTATTTGTCTATTGTTCTCCTGAACCTAATTCTTAACACTAATATACCATTGTAAAAATGTATTACAAGATTCTTTAGAAATTCCGAAAAAATTAATACATTTTTCACCAGTAGCTACCTATATGCTTACTGAGCTGTAGCATAGAATCATAAGGAAATCAACTACATACACAAAATCCTGTATACAATTTAAAATTTATAAATTTACACGCTACTACATATATGCTACACAATACACTGGATGTTAGTTACATAAATTCAATGAGTATGTATAGGGACGGACGTTATGTCTTCGCATGTGAATCTGGTGTAAAATGAAATGCCAAGTTCAAGGTAGTCAGCCAGCTGAATTCAATTCCCTTCCTCTCTGCCGTTTTTTCCGTGTCCAAGCCATTACATTAGGTAACATAGCTGGCTAACTAACACAACACCCTAATACAAGAGAGGACAACGATAAAAACCAATTCATTTCACCCACAGGCAAAAGAATCTTCCTGCCAGGGGCAAATAACGTTGTTTACTCTTTGCCCGTCTACTAGTAATCTTCTGACTAATGTATCTCTTCACCACACTCTACTACTACTACGACGACTACTACACTACTACACAACAATACTATACAGCAATAAAGCAGACTAACTGACAATTTGCTCTTTTGCACCAAAAAATCATCTTGCATCATCATCATATAACATAATGATTGGTTCCACCTAATTTTCATACCATCAACTATGCAACTCTTTTGCTAAACGCTCAATGTCATCCTCTATCATTTTTCATTCCCAGACCAGAGAGACCTGCATTGAAGAGACTAAAATCTCTTTTACCATAGTTTGCATACAAACTACACACACACAGGACTCACTGAAGAGCATTACCTAAGCCACTATACTTACCATAGGTATACTATGTATTTATACATTAAATTGGGATGCATCGCAATGCAGTGCATTACATCACATTACTTCAACATCATCAAACCAAAGCAAACGTAACGTCTTCTTATAAAGTTTGGTCCGGTCCACCAACAATTCTTCAGAAGCTAAATTAGTTCAACAGCTGAATCATGCTTTATACAAATTCACCAACCACTACTATGCTATCTCCTATCTCTATAAAAACGTATAAATCATAGTCCTTTTAATGTAGAACGTAGTATATAGGGCTTCTTTTACCAAGATTATTCTCTACACTTTTAAATTATATTATCTATTCTGCTCCTTTTTGATGAACATCTATATTATGACGCTCTTCTGAACCACTCTGTCTGTAGTATGTCCCCTAATGCATTTTCTGAAGTTAATGTATTAGTAGATGAAGGGCAAATACCTAGAGTTGTTTTTCATTTCCCTATTATTGAATCTACATCCCACCTCCTCTCGTACACATAAATGCAAACAAACGTTAGCTTTCTTCTTAATAGTTTAATACTTACATCTGATCTACGAAGATACTAAAGAGGGATTTTATCAAGCACATAATCTGCATGTAGGCACAGAGCCGGAACAACGCAATTGCATTAATTCTGCAATTACTACTACATTTAGTGCGATAAATTCCGTAAAGGAACAATTCTTTCAGTTAGTCAATCCATTGTCAATCTAGAGACAAAGATTAGGTCTCTAGTGCACCAGTGTAACATAGATAGGTAGTTGCATAGTTGTTTTTAAGGTAAACATAATATACCGGCACAGAATCCACTAGACAAATACTCGGCTAACCAACAAAAATAATGACTATTTACACAGAAACTCTAAAAATGAGTTCTTAACTCAGTTTCTTCAACAACAAGTCTCTGTCTAACATGATACTCTAGTAGAATACGTGAAAAGATCCTCAGTCAGCCAATTGACAAAGCTACAAAAGCCCACTATTACACTATTCACCTAATTTATTCACAGTCGGACTCTTTATTTCCATAGTTAGAACTTCAAGTAGCTCAGTCAGAAGTCGAGTTTATCTTTCCGGTGAGCTCTCTCATCCCTTCCCACCCATTATCCTTGTCTTTATCTCAATTTCAATTCACTTGTCACTTAGACACACAAGTGTATCTATCTATCATTTGCATATATAGAGAGAGATTACTGATCTGTGTATATATAGCAAGTTGTATTTTTATTACGCAGTATAATTTGCTTTTTGTACAAACCACTGAACACACCCAGCATACACATCTTTCAACACGTTTCTCTGGAAAGATGATACACATTCTGATTTTTCTACTCTTTTTAAGAAAGAAACAAAGCTATTAGAGGATTACCTAAGTACCAATACTAATACAGAGATACAAGATGATGCGTAAGATGTTGTGTGTATCTGTATTTGGGCGAGAAAATGGAAGATACACATGTATTTAGTTTAAAAAAATGTGTACAGGGATATGTAAATAGGTGAGAAGTGGCCTAACGGCTATGATGTAAGCAAAGCAATGAAAAAACAATAATTTGCTTAGGAAAAACAGTGCAATTGAATTTTGAGGTGTTTAAGTTTGAGGAGAGAAGCGAAGCAAAACCGAGATTGCGATGCACCCAACTTAGCACTGCACTCCTATTCTCTCCATCTCACATCTCCTCCGTCTGTTCATTCAATTCAGTTTTGTTGAGAATTTTCCTTTAGGATTATTACAAATATATATATATACAGATAAGGACGTGATGATGATGAGGATGACACGTCTCAAAACCTACATTCCCATTTCTGAGCCTTTTATCTCATTGTTTTATTGATGTGCTGGGATTTTATTTTACATGCTGCAAATGGCTGACCGTGTCCTATGTGTTCATTATAGAATTGTCCTTGTGAACTCAATTTGCTTTACCACCTGCTCATCTTTCCTTGCATCTTTCTACTGACTATCTTCTTCTATCCTAGTATGTATTACATTAGATGCAACCTGTAATAGCCCAAACAAATAACTCTGACAGCAAGAGAAATGCCGCAAGATACACACATACTACCTAAATGTATTCAATTTTGTTATTTAGCACACAAAAATAAAAGTCGTCTGTTCAGTGGAAAAATGCAACTGTCCTATGCGTCCTGCCCTGTTTCGGCTTTTAAAAAAAACATACAGCTATGTACACAGTACATTCTTTCTTATAAATTCCTTATAAATGTTGATTGTCCTTTGCTTTAGCTAACACCCTATCATTCATTTAGTAACAATGCAAATGCTTTGTCTTTTTCCCAATGCTATTTCTAAATAAACACCGCTTTGGGATGAATTTAGCTTTTCAAGTGAAATATCTTCTAATATTTACGTATTTATAGTGTCGGCAAAAAAAGGTAGAAAAGGGACAATGAGGGAAATGATACACGCTCCCAATATGTTGTTTGCCTTTCTTTGGAATGCACTTTTTAAGATGGAGGAGATTGGGGAGAATTCTATTGAAAATTGAAAATAGTCAACAAAAGGAATGTAATGTAGCATTAAATGTCGTATGTCGTGTCTCTTATTTTATTTTTCAATTTGACTTTGCAGGTGCATTGAGCTCATCGCAATTTCCAGTTTTCACACTCTACGCCCAAAAAGTTTGTTTGAGTGGACACTGTGAGAGAGCTTGGGACTACGAGAGAGTACCTGACTTCAGAATCAAATCCAGAAACAGCGAAATCGTTAAAAAGCAACGGAAGACCGGAAGCAGGACTTCATGCATGGAGCTGTGTCTATCAGAAAGAGATTTTGTGTGCAGGTCAGTTCAACAGTTTTGTTTTGTTTACTTTGCCTGCCTTTGGATTCACTTTTCTATTTTATCTATCGTCCGTATCGATCAACGGACATAGTACGAATAGTTTAAAACCAGATTTTCCACCTTAGCTCCTACTATACTATCAGCACTGCATAGCAATGAAGACAAAGTTTTTCCTTAAACAGAAGTGTAGCTAAATTATTAGTGAAAAGTCGAGCCAAGACACGTCTGCCTCACTGACTTGTACTGTTCTTTGACTTGCTTCACTTGACTTTTATATCCTATTATAAATAACATACGGATTATATGCAATCAAATCCCATCCAATAAACAAACACGTTCAGTCAGACTGCAGACGGAGCGTAGATTTTCTATCTCATAACTCTTGTCTTACAAGTTTATTTCTAAACAATATTTATGCATCACTTATCTCTCACTTCCCTCATCTTCCGTTCACTAACCATACATAACACTCAGATAGACAGACAGACAGCATACAGACAAATAATACAACAACAGCAGAATGAGCCGGAAAGTTTTCACGTACGCTGCCTTCGGGAACTCCTACCATTTAAATCAGACATTAGTTCACTCCGTGTGTACAACTGTAATCACACATCATTAATACTTTCATTCACTATCTATTACAAATAAAATCCTAACAATATCAGTTATCAGTAATTTTGACACTGAAAAATCAACACTTTTCAAATGCTATCTCTCCCACATACTTTTATCCCACGCTCCTAAAACTTTCAAACACCGAAACTTCTACCGATATCTCACTAATTAGAAAATATTCAAACTTATCCGTTGATGAATCCAATTTGCGAGATAATGAGCTTAAAAATCAGAAACTAACGCTTATTTGGGACTTAAGAATCAAATTGGCTATCAAAATACTATTTTTCTTTTCCATAATCTTATTTCTGTAAGAACAGTTGCAATTTGCAATTTTTTGTGAACTGAGTTGTTGCAAATTAAATTGGTAGTTTTCCGCAAAATCAAATAAGAATATAAAACAGTACCTGCTGTTATACATCCCAGATAAAGAAAACGAGAATAAAACCTCAGAGTCGTCTTTAGTTAGACTCTCCAAGCATTCAAAGAACAATGATGAAACTTAGTGTCATCTTTCTGAATTGTCAACTGCTCCAGATTAGACAGAAAGGTAGAAAGCACATGAAAATGAGAACCAGGTAGACACTTTGTCTGGGATAGCAGAATAGAAAATAGATGCATAGAGTAAAGTCCTATTTCATTATTTTCATTGTCAATCAGATAATGATGCTATGACTGTGGTCGCTGTCAATTTACATTTGTAACAAGAATTTCTCAAGCTCGCGTTTCTTCTTGTCTATCGTACTTAAGTATAAGTATAGAGAGCGAGGAGTTTAGTTAGTAACTACATAAAAAGCATAAATTATTAGGTAGGTCATGAAAAAGAGATTCACAGGGGAGGAACACAATAGTGAATCTGAACAATTTGTTATCATCACAGCTCTTGATGTAAAAGTAGTGTAACATTGACATATTTATTACACATAAGCACACGCCAGGAAAAGATTCTATTAAGGATCTTTTCACATGTGATACATTTTTTATTATTCTTTTACGTGGAAGATATTTTGCTTAAATCTAGTCTAGTTAGACAAGTCCTTTCGTGCAATTTGATGTGTTACACATGCAAGGAAGATCAGGATATGGTGTACTGAAACCAGAATACTTATTATCCAACAGATCCTGTACTGTTCCAAGTTCAAAAAATAAATTGAATGAAACTCGTTCTCTTTGCTCTTGCTCTTGTTTTTTTATATCCCTATCCCTATCTACATACAAGACAAGATTAGGTACTTGTTGTATGTAGTATTATATTTTTACAGCTTTGTTTGTACATTGTAGTATGTGCGTACTGTAGGAGGATAACGTTTTCACGCTGCTCTTATTCATTATTATTAAGGTATGCGACCTGACTTGACAAATTAATCAGCTCTTATACTCATAAGGAAGTCAAATTAATTCAAGTCAGGCAAGGCAAAGCTAGTAAACTATAAAACTCAAGACAGGACAAGAAAGGACAGTAAATATACCGACGAGATGTCATTCTGAATAAAAAACAGTGCGACAATCTTCTCATCTGCTTAAATTACTAGATCAGTCAGAGGATGAGGATCAGATCTCTTCTTCCTCTCCTCTTCTTCTTCGGTCTGACCATTATCTATCTATGTACTATACATGTGTAGACATTAACATTGGACATTGAAAGAGATTTAGGAGTGCTAATGGAAGTTAACCCACCTGAGAGAATTGCAGACCTTTCCATTGTTCCAAAATGCATGTAGAGTAAACCGTTGGAGACTCAGCATGACAGACATTCATGCGTTGCGATCTACATAAGATTGGTGAATGCTGTACAATTGAATTCTCTCATGCACCTTGTTTTCACATCATTAGTAAAGGCTATAAGCATCATGAGAACATTTCTCGTCAAAAACAGCTACTACCCTACACTAACTAAAGACATTGAGCATTTCAACAGTCATTAAGGCATGAAT
This sequence comes from Tomocerus nigrus, assembly GCA_019776505.1. NCBI lineage: Eukaryota > Metazoa > Arthropoda > Collembola > Entomobryomorpha > Tomoceridae > Tomocerus > Tomocerus nigrus. Next base: position 22,053 of record JABASI010000012.1, on the reverse strand, counting down.
CGCTGATCTCTGTCTCTCGTCTTCACTTCCCTCTGCACTAACTACCATCTAAACTCCTTCATTCATCTCTCTTTATGTAACAGTCATATCATTTGTTTCTAAGTACAGTGTAGAGTGAGTAGCTAATAGTAGGATAGACTACTAAAGTAGTAGTAAGTCTCAAGTACTACGTAAAAGACATTAATTTCAGTTAGAAAAGCCCCGATACCTATATAAGAGTTGATAATGACATGGGATACGGCTAACCTCCATTCATCCACTCAGATATGTCAGTCAGTCAGTAATGTTTGCAATGCTAAATATCAGTCATCATAAAAGTTATTGTAGTTAATACACACATAAGATAAATGGGATTTTGATAATTATGGGAATCATCGGTAGGCACAACGGAACTAGAAAAGTACCGGTTATTTGAATTTCATTCAGAGGAAAAGACAAAGGCTAAAATCTCATCCCCTCAGGTTAGCAACTAACTACTGCGAGATATTATGATATGACATGAGATTTAAAGGCTAATTTGCATATGTAGAATATTTATGTGGAGTCTCTTAGCTAAGGCTGTATTAGTAAACGCCTAAAAAATGATTTGCATAAGAGATTGACATGGAAGTCTGCTAATTTGCATATGAAGAATATTTATGTGGAGTCTCTTAGCTAAGGCTGTATTAGTAAACGCCTAAAAAATGATTTGCATAAGAGATTGACATGGAAGTCAGGCCCTCTGCGTTTTTCCGTGTAGTAGTAGTAGAAGGAATTGAGTGAGCTAGTTCACTTGAATTGTCTGGCTCATTTGATAGGAAATGAAAAATACTGTTGCTGTTGGTAAACTATGGGAGCTAGGTTTCGTGCGTTGCTCTTCTTTGTAATCCATGTAAATTCTAAGTGCTTAACATGTCTCTAGTGCACAATTACCAAATGGATGAGTGTATAGTTTAGCAATTGGATTAGCATTTCCCTCCACACAACATAAACGCAAACATCCTTCAGCTAAATAATGTAAATACCTACTCACAATAAGTAAATGAGATAAATGGAGGGATTATTAGCGTGCATCATCATATCTGTATAATACGGGAAATCAAAAACTCTTCTCTCCACACCTATTAAATACAAACAGTAATCTATATGCAGTACAGAGTGTGTGTTTGTGTGTGTGTATTATGTACTAGATCCCAGTCAAGCACAACACCCATAGTGGCATGTAACACACATGAAGCCGTCAATTCATGTCATGCAACGCTGGTGGAAATCCTATAAAATATGCAGTTGTGAATTAATAATTAAAATTACAGAGTTCACCATTGAAAGGTATGAATAATATAGTAGTTACATAATAGATAGCTACCGGGCAGATGTCTAACCTGGAATGAATCGGAAAGCAACACTGCGTTATTATGTCTAATGGTCTACGAGAACAGAAAAACAGTAAATGCTTAGTATAATGGTTACACACAAAGTTACAATTCGTACATCCCTTGATATGAAACAGTTAATTTCCTTCAGGTTAAGGTCAAGAGGAAAGAGCAAAGTCGAACTTTGTAAAATTCAAGAGTTCTATATGATGATGCCTGTCTATCCGATAGTGTGTGTACTTAATATAAATACACATCAATAGTATAAAAGCAAAGACAGTTTTTGATGAAGTCAAGTTAGTTCAGTTGGTCGTCGATCAAGAATGATGCGTATTGTGGTTAGCCACGTAGATTTGTACAGGTAATCTATAGGGAGACATAAATATGATGCATTATCATTAGTACGCAATGAAACGTTCAGTTGGTCGTGGATCAAGAATGATGCGTATTGTGGTTAGCCACGTAGATTTGTACAGGTAATCTATAGGGAGACATAAATATGATGCATTATCATTAGTACGCAATGAAACGTAAAGCTAAATCCATGTGGCTCATCATACATATCATATCAAAACCTATGAACAAACATTGAAAAATGAGGGGAAATACAAGTTGTCATAAGTAGTAAACTGCGTAGCTCTAACTTGTCTGTCTGCAGTAGTAGTACTAACCAACTCTTGTAGTGTTTTGACTTGAGTGATGAATGTTAAAAAATGACATAATACTTACTGTATACTGGTTTACATTCTTATACAACTTACTACTGCAATACTGAACGTTAGAATTGCAGCTGGACTTTATTACAACAGTATAGACAATGTTTTGATATTGAGCTGAGAGTTTTCGATGGGGATTAGTACACTATTATAATAGCAACATACAAGTTAAGTGCGAGGAGCTAAAGGAAAGGTTGCAGTTGTTGACGACCGGTTTCATCGGGCCGATCTGATGATAATATCACTCACATCATTCAAGTAATTTACTTTACTGGCCTGGCATGGCTTCAGAAACATACGCCGGCCACTCGTCTTACATTCTATCTATCCCAACTCTATTGTCTATTATCTCCTGTTCATCTAACTTGGTAAACACAAATCCACACTCCTTCCCTTCCTCATTCATTCCAAAAGTATTTGGCGAAAAAACTGTTGGCGATTGAACGACTGAACCCCGAACGAGTTTCACCCTTGTACTATTAGTATCATTAAGTTATATTTATAAATAAATAAATTAGTTCGGACGAAAAGAGGCAGAGACTTGCAGAGAGAGAGAGAGAGCAGAGAGAAGCTGCATTATCATTAGAAATACATGTTTACCCACCTTCTCCTATTTGTACACTCCTAAATCAAGTTAATTTACTACAACTCACAATCAATCTTTAAGACTTACTTACGTAACTAAAAACACTTAAACCTTGTGAATGAAATGAAAAATCAAGTTGTCTTATTAAAATTACTTTGATTATATAGCTAGTACATGAGTATACTAGCTTTACTACTCCACACACACACACAGTTTGCTAGTACATGATCTACTCTTGTTGTTTACCTATCGATAGTTTTAATTTCTTCATAGCCACTCCCAATCTAATCATACACTTTGATAGTTTCCAGTTACAAATGAGATGTGAGATAAATTATAGAGAGAGTAGCCTAAAGGATTTACTAGCTTTTCATTCAACTTCAACTCCTAATACATCCAGCAGCGTTTCTATATAGGAAATTAAACTTACGATCTTGATTTGACGGCTACAATATATTTTTTCATTCACAGACATTCCACTTACTTGCATAGAATAGAGACGTAGAAGAAGAAAAGGAAGAAGAAGGCCGTATGAATGTTGTAGTAGTAAATAGATTGAACTTTTGTACTTACAACTTGTAAGGATTTTTTATTTTTAAATAGATTAGCAATATCAGAGCACTGCATAAGTAACTAACAATTTTTCTCCCACTAGACTAAATCCGATATTCTGTTTCAGAGCCAAGTCATAACTTAGATAGAATTGTAGTTAGAGCACGAAAAATGCAAATGGATTCCTCAAGTTCTAAGTATGTAAATGTAAATGTAGTGTGGAAAGCTAAGGTAAAAAAATAGTCACAAAGACTACAAGAGCCAACAGATCAGAATCAACATTCAATTGGAATTAATAAATAAACAGTAATGGAGATGTGTAGTAAAAAAAATGTATTATATATTAGCATGGTGCTATGTATTCTGGTTAGACAAGTGACTCGCATGTACTAGATTTAGTAAACACAAGGAAAATCAGTTAGATACAGTCAGTAAATTGAATGAAAAATGACAAGTCACGAAAATATTGTGACAATATTAAAAGTAATGTCTGTAGGACAGTCGTCTTAACATAATATCAACAGAAAACAAGCGGAGCATGGAGCAAAAATCCAACTCAACTCAACTCACTACACAAATAGAGAAGAGACAGATAGAGAAGGAAAAAAAAGGAGATCAAGGATGAATTCCAAAGCTTCTCATCGTCACTTGATATCATAATGAGGAAGGATGGATGGACACATTAATATTCATATATTTCATTGGTCGGTCGTGACATATTGGCCGACCACGATCACGGAAACGGTTGAAAAGATGAGACAAGTCGTGATCTTGACTTTTAGAGCGATATTGATCCCGTCCGTTAAGTACATAGTTCTCTATTGTTCCGTCCCTCCACGCTATTCGCATTATTAGCTCTCATCAACAATCCGAATTCCCAGCCAGGGCTCATTGAATTCTCTTACAGTCTTTTCTGTCTTGTCTGACTCACTCTTTTTCTATAACAAGTAACAAGTCCTCGTCTTTTTCCTTTCCCCACTTAGCATTTGTCTACCTGCTACATATTATTATCCCCCTGTCTGTACACCTACTCATTATCTATACTTAACTAACTTATTAGCTTGTGTATCACTTAAGTAACTGCATTCTACTATACTATAATAGATCATTCATGTAATGTACCGTCTTTCACACTCAATCAATCTATATAGACACTGCATACTTATTTCACAGCCTTGGCCTTACCTACCTCTTAGCTCTTCTGTGTGCATATTTATTGGCCACTTAGCATCTATCTCGAGCATTTACAGCGTCAAAGCTAAAGATTTGCCCTAATCTAAAATTAGATTGATGAGAATTGTAATGGAAAATCCGTTTCAGTTGCAAATTGCAACAACTTAGTGTAATGATAGTAGAGAAAAATAGTTTTATACTTTGATACATAGGAAAAATAAGTAGGTACCCATCGTTTCTTTACGATATTTCTATGTAAACACATAGTACCACTATATAGAAGTACTATATACATCCTCACAAATAGCTGTACTATAACTGATACACTTTATTATAGTATGTAGGTACACACATATATAACAGTTAAATAGTCGAGAGAATATTTTATTGCATCACTTTGCACAGAAAAGGCAGGTGGTTTTGTTAGAAAAGTTTAAAATTCTTTTGTCTTATAACTTAGTGTAATGATAGTAGAGAAAAATAGTTTTATACTTTGATACATAGGAAAAATAAGTAGGTACCCATCGTTTCTTTACAATATTTCTATGTAAACACACAGTACCACTATATAGAAGTACTATATACATCCTCACAAAGAGCTGTACTATAACTGATACACTTTATTATAGTAGGTACACACATATATAACAGTTAAATAGTCGAGAGAATATTTTATTGCATCACTTTGCACAGAAAAGGCAGGTGGTTTTGTTAGAAAAGTTTAAAATTCTTTTGTCTTAGCTCTATCTCTTGACATTGGAATAGCAATACTTAGCAATAGCACAGAAGAGAATAGGACACCAAGCATATCCACCTTTTCACGTAAAAGACTCAAGAATGCATCAAATGCACATCAATCAATGTCTTCTCATATTTCCGCTCTCCCCTTTTTACAAAGTTATTAATACGATTTTTTCCTCTTTTTCATCCAAACAGAGTCTTTTACATTTAGGAGTGAGGATACATCCTCTAGCTAATTTCCTCGTTTCTAATTATCATTTAATACACAGAAGTCACGCAAAATATCGCTAGACATGTCCAAATCCGTGCTGTGTCTTCTGATCTGTGCATTCTTATACAATTTGATATATTATAAGGATTTTTCTTTTCCATCTCATCCATCACTCATTACCTCAATCATTCTATGTTACTCCGTTCCGTCCTTTTCGATAGAATGTAGTTGATTCTGTCCAAGAAGAAGAGCTTTGTTTTCTTTTTCTAAATTGCACTAATGGAATAGCCTGGTTGTCCTAATAAGAGTCTCTATTAGTTAATAGCCCTCCCGCCCATTCAACTTCCTAACAGCAGCAGCGAGGAAAAACAAACTGATGATTAATTGCAAAAAAGCTAATTATTTCCATTACTCGTTCGAGAGCGTTGCGATCTGTTGCAAGTGCATCGTTCCCCGCAAAGTAAAATAGCAGACTTTAACACATTGCATTATGCTACGAAAAAAGTTTTTTACAAAGTATAAAGTAAAAGCAATAGTCACAACTCACAAGACACATACACTCAACTATAAAAATATCAACGAAACGAAGGTATTTGCGTATGATGTTAGTATAAGATTGGCTTAAGTCAGAAAATTCCTTTACCGCAGCAGCATAACGAATGTCTTGACTTACATCACATCACAACGTTATGTGTGCAAAGAGATAGGGCCATTGACACTGACTTTTATATTTATACACTATTACTATAGCTAGGCAGAGTTGATTACTTGATTTGGTTTGCCTTAGTTTTTCTTTATTGCACACATACTTTAATCTGGCGAACTATTATGAGAGTGCATAGGTATGTAGTTATAATAAGTTGGCTTGGGTGCCCGACTCCTTTTCCGTTATTATTATGTATATATATCATATTATCGCATCTTACTTATGACTTAGCTCAAGATTCTTGTGTATTTACGTAGAGGGATAGTAAATTGTAAAGGTAGAGGGCTGTCGCTAGTTGCATTAATCTCCGATCTATCTACCTACATAAAGTTCATGATGAGTTTAACCTATTCTGTGCGGAGAACAATAACAATAAACATTTCCTTAACAATCTGATATAATTTGTATATAGCCCGATAAATATTCCATTATCTATTTTCATTTAGAAAGGTTGCTGCAAGCAAACGTGTTCTTAATGCTTATTTCTGATGCGATTCTCATGCTCATGTCTCCAGACACTTTTAATTCATCGTCTTTATTTCCTTTTTCTTTCTACAGGTCTTCTATGTTCACTAAGGCCACCGGCGACTGCTTCCTCTCAGACATGGATAGGCTTTCTATGGGAACTCTAAATGCTCTGGATGTGGAGAATGGGACGGACTATATGGAATCTAACTGCGTCAGTGACCCGACGAAAATGTGTGATTTTAAAGCACTAGATAGTAAAATTCTCAAGACAGTTGATGCAGTATATCAAGAAGTCGCTTCCGAACAAGACTGCAAGTAAGATCATTATTTTTCTGACTATTATCCGATAAAAAATATTACATTTCTTCAACAAAGATGTGATATGAAATGAAGGAGAGGATGCAGCAGTAGTCTTCAACAAAACTGGACTTTATTACCAAGCAAATTGTTCCACTCGACACAGAACTAATAATTTGCCTCCGTTTTTCTCCACTCACTCATCAAAACATAAAATAACCAAAGTATACCTTTGCATACTAAGATAATCTCTAAGTGCCTATTCGACGTAGGTATGTTAATCCTGAACAAAAGTATAAAATATTCTCAAGTCCTTTCCCTAACATTACTCTATACCTACCGAGAGATCATAATATTCTGTAACAGAATTGTGTAACCTTCAGGTCGCTGTTAATGAGAAATATGCCATCACCTTTAGCGCCAAGTAGCCCCAGTGTGTCAGCCAGACAGGCGAAAATGTTTTCTTTTCTACACTCTTGTCAGTCAGCGCAAGAAGAAAGAGTCAAAAGATCCTTAAACACGAGTATAAGGCTATAAACTTATTTTATAGGTTTCCATCCTGCAAATCTTCTTTTTGCTCGACTCTCTTTAAGCGGAATGCATAATTTAAACTTGACACATACTTAAGAGCCTCAACATAGTCCATAATACTAAATACCTTAGCAGAAACAGTTTTAACTGTGACATTTCATGGGCAGGAGGCCAACTTTAGTAGTTCATCTCTTGACGCTTCCTGCTGGAGTGGTGGAGTCCACTTGCCGAACCCCACACTCCCTTACGCTTCCAAACCAACAACCAACTTTCCAACATTAATAGGCAATCTAGTTTAAAAATTTCATGTCATCTGTGTCATGTCGTTTGTTAAGAATGATTTAGATGCTCAGGCGCAACAACATAATATTTGTCGTAGTTTTTTACAAAAGGAAATAGAATGGAGGAGTCAGACCATAGTATTTCAGTTCGTATTATTCAACACGATCATTTTTCCCTCTAGAACACCAGAACCATTAAAGTTTACATGCATAATGTAGATTTTGACGCATTAATGAACTTTGGATACGGCGTCTGCAGATAGAAAAAGAAATACCTGTATAAACGCATTAGGTATGCATAGCTAATTTATTGTCTTTGGATTACATAGATCCTGTCACCTGTATAGTTGCGTCATCCCAAGACTATCGCAATAAAGTGACAATAAAATCTTTTAGATTGTATTACATCAAGTACCTGTTGTCAGTTCTAATTGTTAGTGTGATCTGTGTGGTAGGTCCATGTCCACAGTTGACTATTCCTTGTAATTGATATCCAAATGGATAATATAAAACTGCTATCTTGAAATTGTAATGAACTTTATAATCCAAAGCGGATACAGACAGGTGTACAAGTATAAACAGTACATAACACTGTATCATACTTACCTACCTCATTACATCCTTCGTTACATCATCATCTCATCATGATTAAAAATTGTATAATTCTTGATTTTGTTAAATAGCGAAGGATTAGCTATTTATTTCGGAGACACGACATTTGTACATTTATCTACTTTTTGGATTATGCAGCTAAAATGATTGCGCTTTTTTATGTAGACTAAATTCTACTTTTACAACTACCTACTTGCAACAGTTCATTGTACAGAGGGATTTTTTGATGGGAGAAAGGCGAGAAAGAATCGTTAATACAATAAGATATAAACCTACTATAGCTCAACGATATAAATGTTATTACCTACATCAAAATTGAAAAATGGAATTACCCACGCTAACAGATTAGCTCAGAAAAACTTGTAGCTGTTATACAATTGGAATCTCATCGTCTATGTAATGTAGTCGCAAAAAATGTGTAGCTTGTTAGGCAAAAATAAAATTACATCAGAGAAACAATGGAGAAAAAGAATTAAGGGCAGCCGCACCTTAAAACCTAACACTTGCCCTTCATGCTCCGTGTCATATGTTATCAGGAAATTAATGATGATGAATATATATCTGTGTGAGAGACAAGTTGTAACTAATTTTCTATATTTTACAGGAATCTATGCTTGAACACAGCTTTCAGATGCCAATCTTATGACTACAATGCGACTGGAGCTCAAGTGTGTCGTTTGAGTCATCATAGCTCATTGACTTTAACTCAGATCCGCGATCCATTCCTTCCAGTACCTGGAGCACAGACCAAGGAACTTTCTGCATGCTACAATGTCAGTGTCGATTGCAGAGCAGGAGATATGATTGCAACTGTCAGAACATCGAAAATCTTCCAAGGAAAACTTTACGCTAAAGGAGCCCCTAACAGCTGCTCTGTGGATGTGGACAACTCTCTTGAATTTGTTTTGAGACTACCTTACACGGATTTGGAGTGCGGAGTCAGACGAGAATCTATGGGTCGATACTCTACTGAGGTAAGTAGTCACCTACAGTTAAAATGAATGCATATCTTCAATAGAAATGCGTAAGCGTTTGTATAGGGACACCCTTAAAATTAATGTGCGAAAACATTAACAATTCCGTCTTAGCATTTCCGAACGATATAAAAGATGATGACTTACAGTAGTAAGCATAATGCTGTGATTTCAACAGCTAAGAATAGAAATAGGAATTATATGCATACCTATATAGGTACCTAATACACAGATAAATTGCTTATAATTCTTAAGCACTTCTGGCTGGAGCCATACTACTATTAGCCTATTTGGCTTATGCAATGGGAATAGGAAATAATATGTTTTTACTATTTTTAAGTACAAAAACAGTAAGTCAAAATCATAAGCTGGGCTTAATGTCAGTTAGCCAAGATGAACGGTATGACCAAAAAGGTTTTGGTTAGTGATCTTGAATCCATTATAGAATCTCTTTGCTCATCTATACTTAGTGAAATCCTATTCATTTCAATGAAACGACAGATTTAAGACTCACATATACAGTAACATAACATAAAAAAATAATAATACAAACAAGCTGAAACGAAACCAGTGGAGAGAACGTCAATAGCCTCGCTCTTTTTCAACTCCTTTTGCTGAATATCTCTACTCATTACAGTTTGCTTAGGTACCTAGAGCTATGTACGTCAAGATAAAAAACATAAGTGTAGTAAGTAAGTAAGTAGCTGTGTAGCAGAACTGAAATCCTCGTAAAATACAATCCGTATGTAATCATATAGCATTTAGCTAGCTGTTTCAGATTCAAGTTGAACCTACCTAAAATATATTAAGAGTGTTCCATGCTCCTTGCACATTCATCCTTGCTCTTTGAGTGTCATCACATTTATCACATGGAATTATTATAACGAAAGTTCACTCTTGACTCTTACGCAACTCGAGTTGCTCTTTTCCCGTATTTACTAACAAGAGATCTCACCACACTACAGTAAACCTTGAGAGATGTGTATACAAAACACACTCACTTACAGCACAGGTGTAACTAACAACCTTTCATTTTCTGGCAGAGACAAATATTTAGCCATAGGCATGCCTAGTATTTACGCGAAAGATTAAGATGATAACATCCTGCTTGACCATACTATGACATAAAAATAGTCTAGGAAAAATGTTCACGAAAGCTTAACGAAAAAATTGCATTACTACCTGAAACTAATAGAGTGGCTTTGCTAAAAAATTCCTCATGATGTAATTTACATAGGTTGAACATTTTTAAAATAGAAATAGTTGCGGAGAGAGAGTGAGATAAGATGATTATCATGCTCCTGAATAATTATCTTCACAGTGTGAGCATCTGACTAATTCATCACAGTGGGCTCTCTCTCTCTCCATTGATTGCATGAGTGTACTTTGGCTCATTGCATTATTATTGGAGATTAGAGATACAAACAAGCCATCCTCGTGTTATTAGAGGCAAATGAGTTTTTAATAAGTATCTCACCGTTGCGGAAAGTGATTGAGAGGTGAATTGAGTTTTGTGTTATGTTGTTGTGTGCAGGTAATTCTTCAACATCACGATCAAATTGTCACTGCATCGGATATGGGACTCTCTGTCGCCTGCCAATACGATCTGACGAATAAATCTGTCTCGAACGAAGTGGACCTAGGAGTTGTTGGAGATCTGACAAAGGCCATTGCACAGGAGAGCATTGTTGACTCGCCTAATGTGGCCATGCGTGTGACTGACAGACGAGGAGAAGCCACTGGTGCTGCTCAGGTAAAAGCTTATCAAAATATTGACTCTCTTCAAGCATCCATTCAACTTGTTCCACAACTTCTCACATTATTATTGGCTTGCACAAGGGATTTCCTAGGATAAAGCCATATAGATACTAATCATCACCTCCTGCCAAGTCTCATTCAATTTCAGTCCAGTACGAAATTGAGTTTGTTAGGAGATAGCCAATGGATTCTTATGCATTTTTCATCGCTATGCTATTATAGCTGTAATCATCTTTAGGTACTACTAGGTACCGTACAAAATAGAAATTGTAATTAATATTTCCTTGCTATTCTTCTAGGTTGGTGACCCATTGTCTCTCCGTTTTGAAATCGTGGATCCCAACAGTCCCTATGATATCTTCGTGCGAGAATTGGTAGCTATGGATGGTGTTGATGGATCAGAAATTATGTTATTGGACGGTGAAGGTTGTCCAACTGACCAACGTATCATGGGAGCATTGGCAAGAGCATCAGATGATCAAAAGGCCCTTGTTGCCCATTTCGACGCATTTAAGTTCCCTACATCAGAAATCGTGCAATTCAGAGCTTTAGTTACACCTTGCTTACCCGCTTGCCAACCCGTAATCTGTCCAGTACAAGACGGAACTGGATTATTGCAAGAAATCCCATCCCTCGGAAAGAGGAAGAGGCGCATGTTGAACACAACTTATGAAGAGCCCAATTCCAATGAACTCGAAGATCTATCTACCTATTCCTTGTTTGGTAGCAGATTCAGACGTGATCTGAACACAGACAAGAATGAAGTTCTTCCCCAAGAGGAAATGCTCCTCGTTCGTTCTATTCACATCTCAGACCGATTCGGAGCTGACAGGAAGAGAGACCGTAAATTATCTGATGCCAACATGGACAACTATGAAGATAATGGCAAGTCCAGCAACAACAACAACAGGAGACACAACAATCGTCCATTGGAGGACGAGCGGGAGACGATGGAGGAACGGACTGTCGAACGCTCGGGAAGTTGTATAAATCTATCGACAGTATTAGGTGCAGGTGCTGTAGTAGTAGGAATTCAAATCGCCATGCTTATAATTGGTGCTATGCTCTTCCTTAGACGAAAAGACACTAGTAAGAAATTATTGCCTCAACAGGCACCTCCTAGACCGACTCAACAGACGATTTTTGTCAAGAGGTACTGACAATGAGAGCTCAAGTACAAAACATACTATTAAAATACTATTTATAATAGGGAAAGAATTACTCGAACATTTTTAAAAGACTCCGACAATATTATTACTGTACGTAACGTATGTAACATTCCTTACGCACGTAATCTAGCGAAAATCCCAATCTCTCCTTACTCAACATGAATGTCAGTGTCATGTAAACTTCAACAGACTCATCTCACACAGTATTTACATAACTTACAATTACAATTACCTTTTACCTAATGACGTTCCCGACTTTACACGGAACGGACGGATACTAAATACAATCATTACTTCATCACGTCCACACACTACTAGAAAGAAAGAACAACTGTACCAACATCCTACTAGCCCAATAATTTCATTAGGTATCATCAAAATACTCTTAGACTATATACACGCTAGAAAGATATTTAGTCTTCAGTGACTGTGAGTGCAAGTGATAAGTACCTACGTTTACGTCGAATAGGGATCGAGTGGAAAGATGCATTTCACACACTTATAGCTAAGTTATAATTTAGTAGCAGTAGATAGTATTAGATTCCCCAGTAGATTATTATTACATTTATAGCTAAAATCCCCTTTTGTACAGACAAAAATCCTACCTACCGTACCTACTCTCTCTACAAGTACCTTACATAGGAAAAAAGAGGAAAATCTCAAAATAAAAAGCCAAGCAACAAACTGACTGACTGACCATAATCGTAATAATAGGAAAATACATTTTACTTTACATGAAATCAAAATGAAAGAAGCCACACACTTTCAGCTAGGTATCTGGGATTTTTCGGCTATGGTATTATAGGTATTTGCTATTTATTACCTGTTGTAGTATGGAACTATACTCTCTTGCACACAACAAAAAACATTCTCACACGACTACTCTTTTGCCGCATGACTTATACACTTTATTATGATGCATGTGTAGATTGTGTAGTACCTTTTGGATTGAACCTGCTGCTGCTCATGGCTTTCTTTTTGGATTTTATGACAATATTATGCAGAATACATAATAGAGGAAAAAGGGTTATGGAATATTCCTGCGGAAATCCTTTAAAACGTCTTTCTAACTAATTCAGCTTGCTCGTGTCAGAGATTTTTCAATAAAATTCTGACATATTATTTGCTATGGTTCGGTTCGGTTTGGTCAAATGGTGATTGGTATGGTGGTTTGGTAAGCTTCTTCATATTATGACATATAAAGGAAATGGAATATATGGATGGAGAAACGGTTAAATTCTTTTCCTTGCTTATCTATTCTCCGGTTTAGTTCAAATCAAAGGTACGGCACACTGAATTATTGTGAAATTATCTCGTCTTAACACTTCTTCCGACATTGTAATAGCAGGTAGTAGGTACTAACATAATATTAGGAGGGATAAAGCATGAAAATCCTGCTAATATGTACATACTTGATGATTACATACTACTTAGGGATACACAATTGATGTATAGCTGTAAGTAGGTAATCTGATCATCTATTCCTATCAAAAGTATATTTCATTGCGGCAAATAGCATTAGGAAAAGGAGGAAAAGGGCCGACACTATGTACTTACTGCACACAACTGATTTGATATGATAGGATCTGATATTAAATGTGTGATGTGATCTTGAATGGAGCTCGACTCGAATTGAGCACCGCATATTTCATATCTTTTTCCCTGCAACACATTAGATAATGATTACATATCAGAGCAGTGAGTGAGTGGTAAGGATCTCTTGAATCTCGGTGGGAAATTGAGTGTCATCGACACTCCTTCGCAGCTCTTCACGTGTAGCTCAATTCAACATACGCCAAAAAATACAATCCTTCTCTACTACACACATTCCATACATACATATACTACATACGTACACTACAATATAATAATAATAATATACAGTCTACTAACTTAAACCATTAACTTACCTACATGCTTTACTTACTTACATTGCATTACAATAGAACAAATGAAAGAACAGAGACAAACGGACTCACGCAATTTACGATCTAACGCATTACTACTTAAAACCACTCTCGAAAAATTTTAGTGGGATATGTTTCTTATTGTAGAGTTTGTTGTACACTTTGCAATACTTGTACAGTAAAGTTCATATAGGATATAGTCGAGAGTTGGAACTCAAAATCAGACTCTAGAACAAAACATTAAAAAAAGGCGACAAGAATTTTTCACTGCCTATTATGGCATTTTTTTAGAGTTCGAAAGTGCTCGCATTGCCTAGTAGAGCCTATAGTGATTAATTACGTTATACAATTGCCCTCTGAGTATTACAAAAGCTACAAAATAGTAATAATAAGTCAACATTAAATCTCACTATTGAAAATAAAATGATTTTCCACCTATAGAAATGATGCAATTTGTGTTGCCTTCCTGGGAGGAACCCACCACATCACATTAGCTAACTAATGGGGCAAGGATTAAAGAAATAGCTAGAGAAAAGTTTTTTTTTCTTCCTAATTTCAATTTAATTTATAGCTCTTTAGTGACTCTACGTGTGTACATGTTGTTTTCAAGCCCATCCTCCTCCATTCCCTAACTAGTTAGCTTATTTTATGATTCTCAGTGTGAGTTAACCATTAGCTAACGTAAACAAATAACACTTATCGCTTCGGACGTGCAAACCAGAACTGTAGGATCAGAGACAAGACCGCCTACGCGACTTACCTCATACATACAATACACATTACCTAAACTTACTGCAAACACACACGAACAATTGAACTCAAGAACGAATCCGTCTTACCTATACCTAACTGCTAACTAACTCACTAATGAATTACTAAATATCTAGTAAGTACTTTGGTTAGGAAGGTAAGAAGCTACATTTAACCCCAGTCTAACAATAATTGTAAATACCTAGGGCTTTTGTATTCTTAACACAAACAATGGTGATCATAAACTTTTCAATAATTAATTAATTAGTAGCTACCTATGTTAGCTTCAAGTATGTATTTGCTAGGTGAGTCTACATAATGTTATAGGTAAGTAATCTTATGGTAATGTTCGTAGTCTTAATTAAATGTAATTAATGTGCATGTGCTTACAATACAATAAAATAGTCTAATTTACTTAGTTACATGTTATAGTGTATCACTTGTGCTGTGTTGTTTTTTTTATGAGTGAATAAATGATAGTGCTCGTCGAGCCGACGAGAGCGGAGACGTCAATGTAATGAAAATGAAACAATTAAATCCTCTCTTCTTTTAAATTCAAGCCAGATGAATTATGGAATGGAAACTGAAAACTGAAAACCTGTCTTGTTCTGCCTACACATAAGGCAAAAGGCAATATTGCAGCAGTTCCTTATAGCAATTAGACTCTTAATCAGTTGATTTTTAATAAGTACCTATTCAATTACACTTACACCCTCCCTAATTAGCCTACCGAATTAATTTATTAACTAAGGCAATTGTTGAAAAAGTAAAGTAGCGAAGTTCGCTCATTGTTATATGTCATGTTGTTATTTATTTATATTGTGAATGTATTTATTTATTCGTTGATGATGATAATGATGTTTCGTTGGTATAATTTATATGTTATATTGTGCTATGCTATATACTATATAATGTATACATATAAGTACTCATTGTTGTTGTTGTTAGTATAGAAAGCCGTGGCTGTGCCCGGCTATATATACATGTCCGTCCTGTAAATTTTCTGTCTCATTTTTGCTTACATTGAATATGAACGGAATAAATGAGAGACGATATAAAACTAACCAAGTAATCTATCGTAACTATCGTAACTCAACTTTAATGCACCATACAATTGCAATCAGTAAAGTAAATGAAGACAGCTGAACAGCTCTAGCACTATAATATTACACTAGATCCCCATAATAACTAAGTATATAGTATCCTGCATTTGCATCAAAAATAAAACTGCAACTTTTTTCATAATATAATTCCTGTGAATGTTATGTGGGCTTAGCGGAAGTTTTTTCCCGTATTGTCATCAACAAATGCAAACAGGACATAGAGGAAGGAGAATAAACACAAGTTGATAGAGAATAATAATACAAAGCCTTTCTTTATACAAAGAAGGGAAGCCAGCTCCTTATAATAATACTCACACTTTGTCCTACTAAAGTATATGAAGACACAGTACACTATCTTCTAGTATGACTTGTTTCTTTTTCAATCACCCATTCACTTCTTTTTCACGCTATTCATCAGTCTCTTCAGAATACAAAACCAGCTAACTAAGCAACACATAATGCAATGCTATTCCATACTTTATGTACGTACACTTAATTGAGCGCTCCAAATTCGGTCCTTCCTTTCAAATTACACATCCATAAACTACCTGACTTTGTAACTATCAAACTTACACAATCTCCACTAGGCTAAATCACCAATTTCACTACCATGCATAATATCTCATTCTTTTCTCTCCGGGCAGAAAGGAAACTAATTGAGATCTACCTTAGAAAAATCCTTTCTAAAGAATTGTAGTTTCATTCGAACTCATTTACTACTATACAACTCATTCTAGTAGTAGTAGATAGGGTATACGCCTTGTCAGTAGTAACTGGCAATACCAAAAAAATAGCATAAAAATTCAACGTGCGTGCATTAAAATAAAATCTAAGATTGACGAGTCGAGCTTACTTGTAAATATCTACAGCAATGATAATAAATGTACCTATTGCAACATTAGAAGAAATAATTACTTCGAAGGAATATTATTTTATGCAGTTTAGAGATTTGCATATTATTTTGATTTTTTTTAATTCTAAAATTATCAAACTTTCTGTTTACGATATTCAAAAGTGTAGACGTAGAGGTAAGAAGGTAGGGAAGAGCTGAATAAATATAGAGGGGGAAAGATTTACAAAGTTAAGCGGTAGAAATGAAGAGGCTAACGATAACTAATAATTGCATGTGATATAAGTCAGTTCAGTTTCAATCTGGCTGACTCAGCATTCGTTTTTATTAAATCATACAGACAAGTGCAAGGCTATAATTTATATAGTAGCTTTAGATGTGCAGAGTAGAGAGGAGAAAACTGATAGGGCTTAGTTGAGAAACATAACAGTAGTGCAATGCATTGAATTTAGAATTGCAGAAGGCAGGCTTTGTAGAATAATGGTGAATAGAATTGAATTCCATTAGATTTGATTCGAGCTACAAAGTCAGAGCACATTACACTAATAAACAGTATAATAGTAGCTCGCTACTGCAACCCAGTAGTTAAGCCATGTCAATACACCTATTTTCTGGTGAATAATAATAGAGCCTCCTACCTACATGCACCTATTTATATGAAGTAGCTAGCTACCTATGTAGGTGCATATAATTCACATGCCACAAGACTCTGAATTTACCTACACATATTATTAAATATTACTTGGGTTATGTATATAGAGTTACATTACAAATGAGGAGGGGTGGCAATGACTACATAGTGGAAGTAGGATCATAAACCGCATTCTATCTAAGGGAATTTTGGCTACAACACGAATAAGAATTTGTACGTAGTAAGTTATGCACTTGGAAATGCACAGTTTGATTTCGACTAGAGAGAGAGAGAAGAACAAGACAGAATAAGCAGACAAGACAGTAAAAGATAAGGATATATACGCCCCTCCTTAACCAACCATGAAAAAGTAGCAAGATCAATTTTGAACTGTTCATTGGTATTTTTTTGTTTGACTATTGTCAGATTTCATACATAGTTTAGCAAATAAATGTAATTCAGGAGCGATATGGCTAAGTCCGAGAGGATAATGAGAGAGAATATAAGTGAAGGGGAATGAAATGCAGATGGATTGGTAATGTGATGTAATGAGTGAAGGGCATTGTGAAATATGGCCACCTAGAGCTTTCATCGTGATCGATAGATTACTACTGGCTGTCATTCCACATGCAAACTGCTAGAGACAGGAAGTCTTCTTGTTATCACCTCACCTCTCGCTACACTCAACTCACTCACTAAAAACACAACAACAATCCAAGGAAAGCCAATATCGAGCCAAAGACATGTTTCTTAAAGACAGCATTGCCATCAGATAATATTTTCAAGCACACGACTCGAAGAGAATGAGAAAAAGCAGGGCATTTCTGCAAATAAATTATGTCTGTCGATCCCAAAGCTCTGATAGTGTATTTATAATGTCCGTTCTATACCTGTAAGCACCTGTGTATATTCTATATTCTACTTATAATGATAGTTAGGTAGATAAAGAATCCCCTACATACTACATACCTAAATATAATATTATTATTATTATTTACAATATTATTTTAGCATTCTAACTTCTAGTGCACGTATCCTGGTAGTTAAATAAATAGGTAGCTCTATAAATTACAACTTACAACGACTACTTACTTACGCCGTGCTTAGAGTAAACTTCTTTTGACTCCCTAGTTATTTATCTCATTGAAATAGGATGAATAGAAAAAAGATATGCACCTAGTAGCTATACTCGTATTATAATATGTCATAGCTAACAATAGCAACTTAATAAGCATATACGATATTATACTCTGTATATGTTGTACATAACTATGTTCTAAATAAATCTTTTTAGTTGCATTTTCTTCTGAATTGAATTAAAGGTAATGCAGTGCTTTTAGCCAAGTGACTAACGGATCTAGTCATCATTTTCGCATCATCTGATAGCTGAAACCCACAGACTGCTCCCGTAAGCAGCTCCACCACAACAACCTACAAATTCTTTTATGAAAAATACTCAACCTGCACATACTGTCATAGGAAAATCCCATCCTTGTCAACGAATACCGATATATTGCATTGAAAGAAAGAGTACTTCCATTCGATTAGCTACTTGCATTTTACATTATACTACACTAATACTGCTATAGTTGACATTTTAAATAGAATATCTTTGCTATACTATCATTTCATTAGAGAATGCACTTGTTTACAGGTTGAGCTCGTCAGCTCTCTCTCTGTGTAACTAGTGCTGTTTGCTACTATATGTATAGCATAGCAATGTAGAAAACTACTGTATTATGTTTCACCCTTTAAAACGCGTGTCCAACAATCACAAGACAAGAAGGGAAGATAGGAAACTCTTAATAATAATACATCACAATCATCTAGCAAGTCCCAACCTCAAGCAAACAACTAACCAACCAGTCAACTAATATATTTAAAAAACCACCCTGAGAATCTTTCAAGAAAGTCAAAGGAAGTGGAAGTAACTTTAGTTGAAACATATCTAGAATCAGATAGGATTTTATGTCATGCAATTCATTTCCAGTGCAATTTTCCTATGCTCTTAGATAATATAGTAGTAATGGCTACATAATATTTCGTTGTTTTTTCCCCCACTTATTCACCAATGCAGGTAAACATTGAGGAATATTGGGAATATTATTATCATAAGCTTGAGAAGTTTTCCTTGTTCCACCTTCACCGCCTCGAAATAATTGTTACGACATTCTTTTCCTTTCCTTATTTGCTATGTTATGATAAAATATAACCGATTGATGTAAAGATAATAATATCCCTCTCTCTCTCTCTAGTCAATAAGCTAAACCCACCAACAACATGCAACCACCTATTCTTATTATTTTCATGTAAAAATTCGGATATGAAACACTAAATATGTAAAAACTTGGTTCTTCCTCGACATAATGAAAGTTTATTAGCCAACTGAATGCATTTCTTCAATTCAGGGGCAATGCTACTTGGGCGAGACGCTTCCTAAGTGTAAACAGAAATAAATTCTATTCTTGTGTATGTGTGATAATATAAATTGCAGACACATGTAACGTTAAGTCATACAAGCATTCCTTTCCTCTCTTTATATTTTTATTTACGCTATGTCTGTACGTCCTTCTATACCGTTCATTCGTTCCTTGCCTTGGTTGTCTTGTATAATATAAAAACTGAAAAGAGCTTCTTCAGCATCCTCAAATTGCCTTCAGCTACAACTACAGGAATAATTCAGAGGAAAACAAGAGAATCGGTGTGTATGATCAATGATAGAAGAAACTGAAATGAAATGACAAGGTCCTTCAACATCTTTTACCATGTTTGGACATGCCAAAGAATAGATGGCTAATTAGCAAGATAATAAGACAAGAATGATACACTACACATAGTCATCAAACGACAGGGCACTAATACAAGAAAGAACCGTCCCGACAACAACAAAAGTTACCTTCTACCCTGCTACTACTACAAACTCAATGAATTACTCTGTGCATGCAACAAAATTAGGCAAGCTCCTACTGTACTCTTGCATAATATTTCATTGCAAATTGCAATCCAAAAGAAAATGGAAGGAGACAAGGAGAGAAGTAGAGAACTGAACAAAACGTTATTGTATTCAGTTTCTTTTAAGTTTCTTAGACAGTCTATAGTAGTGCCGTCACATATAAAGCTAATTCTTTCTCTATGCATCTACTTCTCAATCTGGTTTCCTCTCTAACGATAAGATTTACCATTATAGTTTTCAATTAGGCACCGAATACTTACCTACCACGTACACGGCTGTTGTATCTAATATTATTATCATAGCATTTTAATGTTCTGTTTGATTTCATGCAATGCATCTTGAAACAGCTAATAAACAAACTTCCATAATATCAAATCACCACCACCACACTTACCGCTATAGGCACAAAACACAAAGCTCAAACCTCTTTACAACTGCAAACATCCATACGGTACAAGCTGTTCTTTAGATCAGCTTAATCACAACTTACATTTCTGTTTGTTCATCTGTTGCACACATAGGCACTGCATAATACTCAGGCTCAACCGAAGAAATAATTATTTACAGATATACCTAATTCACAAATGTTCATTTCTTAGTCTGAGAATATTCATTTACAAATGCAAACAGTAGCTATATGCAAATAATATAATTTTATGTTATAGTATAGTACACGTAACTATTTATAGCTAATGTATTATGCACATTTATGCCAACCGTGATACAAGCATCATTATGCATCATTTATATGTAGGTAATGATACTAAAATCCTTTATAATATTATAATAAGTATACCTAGTAGCCTATTTCAAGACGGAAGTCTAATTCTGAACAAGAAACATCATGTCATACACTATCTGTATTATGCAGTTTAATTAAGTTTACTCTTTACACAATAGGGAGACAAAAATTGCAATACCTACATAATAATTTAATGAAGTTGTTCAGTTCAGATACCTAATTCTAGGCAACACTAAGTTAAAAATGACAAACTGGTCAAACGATAACATAATCACATTCGTAACATTAATTATCCTTTAGTGGTAGACTTCAGTATTGCTTACATGTGTAAGCACATCAGTCACATCACATTTAACTCTTACACCTTACAGTTAGTTAGTATAACAGCAAGCTTTGTGCGCTAGTAATACAAACTCAGTGCTATACGTTTAAAATACTTATATAATTTAGATGCATTATGACATTATTATTGTTCCGTCGATTTTGTAAATTAAACTGGTAGAACCTAATATCAAACGAAGTTTCAGTACTTTGCCCAACATATCTGTATACGCTGTAGTAATTCTTAATTATTGCAGGTAGGAATGGCCAACAACCAAATAATCAGTTATTCTTTTTTAAATAGAATAATATCGAAAAGTGGGTGACTAACTCTGTTAAACGTAATAAACGTTAAGGGTAACAAACGAACACTGATCTGAGTAGTTTCTAACTCAAGATTGAATACATTTTATTATTATTATTAGCTTTACTACATTCAAACCACGAATGTACATTAAAACACTTTCACAAAAAATTATTATAATATTATTTCCCATTCAAGACCCTTTATTAAAAGGCATAGACAATAAAGTTTTTAAAGTAGAAAAAATATAAGCATTTTTCGCCTGTTTCTGCTTCGACTGTTTTAGGCTTTAATCTTATTCTATGATTACAAGGGTCCTTTCCTACTTCCCACTTTATGCGCAAAGTCGGAAGGTATCATTGCAT
>JABASI010000011.1:0-86595 GCA_019776505.1 Tomocerus nigrus | reverse complement strand
CAAATATTCAGATAGCTATTGAAAGTGTTCTTTGATGTTTTGCAATGAATAGATTATATTATGTAATAAGTAGGTAAATATGTGCTTTTGTATTTGTCTTGATGAATTAGTTAAAAAAGTTCTGTGAGACAGAGAGAGAGAGAGAGAGAAAGGTATAAAAGGGAAAGTAATGGAATGTTAAAGAAATGGAGTTGTTGCTTTCTTGTAGGAGAAGGAAAGGAAATGTATGGAGTGTGGTTGGTTGGCAAAGAAGGCTATTTACTTTGGGAGACATGGTGAAACAATAAGTCGCTTGTGGTTTGGTTTAGCGTGGCGGCTGTGAACTGAATTCACTTGACTTGTCCGTATAGAATATCGGTCGGTGGTGGGTGGGTGAGTGTAGTGAGTCTGAGATAAATAGGAATGGGCTGACTGCGTCGGGTGAAAGCACAAGAGAGAAATGTTCGTACAAAGAGGAAGACAAAAGTCTCTCCTTTCACCAAACAATTTCTAAAGGACTCATTTTCCTCGAAGACGCCAAATAAAGTGACGGCGATGCGATGCGATGTGAGATTCCGTCGACTAAATGAACAAATGAACTGTTCTACTAATGGAGGCCGATTGGAAGTTGTTCCTGGGCCTCGTGTACATAGTATACCTCCACTCTGTCTGTCTGTCTGTCTGTGTCTGTGCGTGTGAGTGTTGTAGGGAAGAGCTATACGTTCACTTTCAGTGGCTGCTGGGATGAGAAGACGAGGATTTGAGGGGATTCTTAGGGCAAGTTTGGCATTTATTTGTCTAGGATTCCAGTGTGCCATTTCTCGGCAATTTATTTATATTGAGGCAACATAGGCATTAGCTATGTATTTACATTGTTTGTACCCTCATAACACTTTAGTTCACACAAACAGAGTTAGCATTTGAGTGTAGAGTCATTCTGTGCACTACAATAGCAGTCATTCCATTTATGGTGTGAATGGAACAGGAATTGAGTCGGGACGAAACGAAATGAAACCATATCACATAGACTACAGTAATACAGTACTACATACAACTCTGGCTCTATTACCTCCTCCACTTATTACTGTAACTACTAACCTAGCTAACACTCCCACTCCCACACTCCCACACACACACACACACACGGCAGGAGCAACCAAATGGGAACTATATTAAATATATCTGCCTGCAATGCACTACTGCTATAATTGTACAAGTTCTACATCAAACTGAGAGCAACTTCCGATAGGTAGGCAGGTAGTGTTTGGCTAGGTATAGTATTTGCATTGCATTCTAGTGCCCCAATGGTAAGTACCCACTTTGAGTCTCCAGCACAAAAGAAACGCAATGCAATCAAGAGGGAAATGAAACATGCATATTGAAATTGAAACTATTATTGCTATTGCCTCTGCTACTATTATTATTATTGTTATTATCCCGTCGTAAGTAGTCATTCCTGGACTATTATAGCCGCTCCTTGTCCCTACTCCCACTAAGATTCAGATATATTAGCTACACGATGCATACATCTCAGTTGACTCAACTCAAGAGAACCACAAACAAGGTTAATGGATACATAGACACACTACACAAATCTACACACTACACAATCATCGAGGAACAGCCAAGGAAATTCTGACATTGTGCATAGGTTCACTTCCCCCACTTTCTACGCAATGCGGTTATGACCATTATAGTGTCCTATTTTGTTTTATTCAACTTACCTAATCTTATGTCATGGCGAGAAATTCTCCACACACTACACGACTACTACACTACACTCTCCATCCATTCTACATTTTCCGCTCTAGTCTACAGAACTATGGAATTTTAGCCGTTGAGACTAGATTTATTTTTATTCATTGTCGCAGCAGCGATAGAGAAGAAGAAGCAATTCATAAGAAATATTGACTTCCTAATGTTTATACCTCTACATTACAATACACTGACCTATAGCCATGCATTATATAGAGACAGCTTCGTGTAGTAGACGATAAAAGTGGACGACTCAACTCTCAGCTGGCATTCAATAGAGTCGCCCAGCCGAGTAATCAACTAAAGATAAAATGTAGCCATAATATTGCTACAGGCACCATCCCATATAACTACACGGCACTAGGCCCAATAATAGGAGAGGAAGAGAAAGTTTTTGTATTTGTGAGGAGAATGGTCGTAATCTGATAGGAAGACTGTCTTTTGCATTTCCCTTTTCAGATGCCGGGATTGGAATTGTGTTAGTGGAAATATGGTCCATCATGTGTTGCTATTGCTAAAGCGGAGTAGTCTCTGCTGCTGTTAGGGCACTCTGACGTACGTACATAATAGAATAGTCGGACTCCTATTTAGTATTAGGAAGCAACAGTCGGCCAATTATGTGCAAACGCAATACAACAATACAATGCAATAGAAATACAACATAACACAATGGACTGGTGCTCGAGAATGGAGTCAGTCAGTTAGTCCCCTTCCCTTCTTCCTTGCTTTCCCTCAATGAAATACAAAGAACTACACAGAAGCCGAATCGCTGGATTACTTACACACGAATTACTTTCTATAGGAAGCCAGGGAAGTGCACTACTCCGCTCCCGTCCCGCTCAGATCCATTCAATAGAAAATCTAATAGGATCTAAGTTTTTATGTTGCTCGATAAAATGATGTTATCCCAAAGTTGGAACTCTATCAGTCCAATGAAACTAAATACACGTATTTGACGCCTAATCGCAACTAAGTAGCTTTTATCCTCAATTTCCGTAGGTGTCACTCCACACAATTTGTAGCATTAGCATAATAGCTCCCATTTACATAAATGGATACATGCACACACCTACTTAAACTCTCCATTTACAGACGGAGCTAAACAAAATCGATTTTCACCAGAACCCACCACAATTATACAACTTTACTCTGTTTCTCAGCTCATGAACTCCAAAATTCAGTTTTAAATAGGAGAACGGGAGCGTGTAAACACTCACATCAGAATCTGTGCAAAGGCCAGTGAAAAATGGTTCAGTGGATGGCAACCTTTTCAATTATGCAAAAATGATGACAGAGTGCCCTTTCTTTCCTTCTCCAGACCAAGTTTGCTCTTTCCGTTCCATAGAACACACTTCAGCACACTACACAAACTCCACGATGAAAATTTCCAAAGCTCAACTACTTTCTCCGTGGATATGCATACATAGCTACTGTTCAAGCAATCTCCTGAAAATTGTATGCATACGCATAGCCATGAACTCAATCTACATTACATCTAAATCATATATGAAGGAACTTACATACTTTCCAAAACTGTGTAACTAGGCTTCATGGAATGGCACTGCAATCGACAATTCTAGAAATTGAGCAAGACTTACATTTTACACACAACTATTCTATCCTACATCACACAACTCCATTTTATTTTGCAATACTATTATCCTAAAGTATCTTTTGACGTCCTACATATAAAAACCTAAATAATATTTCCGTAGATCTTATAACAATGCTAGTGAAAATAAATTTGAAAGGTAAAAACAACGAAAGTAAATTAACTATTTATTTTTCAATGTGTATTTTCTATTTGATGATTATAAATATTACAACATTTCATGGTGTCTTTATGGCAGAGGATTTATTAAAACGTTGGCATGTAATTGAAACATTCTTCAACATCATGCACCTTTGCCAAATGTCGAAATTGACAGTTTTGACAAGGCTAACCGCATTTGGCTAAAGCTTTTAGATGTGGATTGGGGAAAATAGAAAGAGGGTATTGTTACCCCATAACAGACGCGCTATGATGCAGTATTCGGACTCGTAGACACAAAACTGAACAGAAAAGTAGGTACGTGGCTATTATTACAGACACACTTTCCTACATAGGAGTAGAGAATAATTTTTGTGGATCGAAAAGATTGACTGAGAGGCAACGGTGATGAGCTGTAACATTAGAGATGAAATTTTCCCCTTGAGAGAGGATTTGAGATGACATAATCCATCATTGCTACTAGAAGCCTTTAGTCTGTGGAGTTAAACTGAACAGTTACCATCCCCATAGGCTACTCCCGTGCTAACCACTGCATCCTGCTACGACTACCGGAGCAAACTGAAAATAAATATCCTGCTCCATGTTATTGCTACATTAATAGAAAGATAGAGAATGCCATAAATGCATTTGTCTATATCTGTTCAAGACGTAACTAGGTTATTATTATGTAGAGAGGGAAAAGAACAAATGTCTTCACTCCACAACAGCAGAAATTAGATTAGCAAAGTTGCTTTAGCCCTGGACTCACTTTCTCGTACCCTTCTTTCAACTATCTCAACATCCCATAAAAAATTAATGCCTCATTATAATGACATAGTTTTTCAGAGTTCAAATTACTCCTTTCACGTTCCCTTGTTAATTAAGCCAAACTTTAATCACATCTTCCTATTTTCCGTTGCACACTCAACTGAACACTTGCTCAAAAGTTACGCTGTACTATTCCGGTCACTGTTACACTTACATACAAATTAGCTGTGTAAATTGTGCTTTCTGCATTCATAGCAGCAGATTATTTCTATCTTCCTTTATAAAAATTCAGACATTTCTACAAAACTACCTTAAAGACATTTAAAAAACATTTTCTTTTGATTCAGATTCAGAATATAATAATAATTATTGCATATTTGCGTGTAGTTAAATTAATTAATTATTTTTTAAATTAA
Organism: Tomocerus nigrus; assembly: GCA_019776505.1. Classification (NCBI taxonomy): domain Eukaryota; kingdom Metazoa; phylum Arthropoda; class Collembola; order Entomobryomorpha; family Tomoceridae; genus Tomocerus; species Tomocerus nigrus. Next base: position 81,927 of record JABASI010000011.1, on the reverse strand, counting down.
TGAATCTAAGTAAAATTGCTAAAAACACCTTAAAAATAAGTGCACGACTGGGAAAACGTTCCATCTACCACAATTTGTCGGGACGATTAACTAAAATGAATCTTAAAATAACTTATGGCGTTGTAGTCATACTATACAGATTGTATGTATGTAGGTATAGTATACTTTGGACTTAGTGTAAAGATTATTATAATGATAAAGTGCAATAGAGTAATAATAGAGCCAATGAATTTTTAAAACAAACGTTGAGAATGGCTAAGTATAGCATTAGCATTAGGATTGTTGTGAGAGAGAGAGAGAGAGAGAGAGAGAGGAGGGAAAGTGGGGACAGAAGGGAGGAAAGGAAGTTGTAGTGAATTGTATAAAGTTGGGTTGTTGTTGCAGGGAAAAGTAAGTGTGATTGAAGCAATGAGAGTAAAGTTGAGTGATGTGTAAGTGGTAATGTATGTGTTGGTGGGGAGAGACTGCAATGCGATGGACTGTAGCACTTGCCACTTGGGCAGATGTGAAATGAGAGTTAAGAGAGTCATGTCGTTGAAATGGTGCGAATGTGTAGCTGTAATGGAGAGAAAAGTGTTTGGAGTCTGAAGGCGAGGAGGAAGGAGAGGAAGAACAAAGGAAGATTCAAAGTGACTGAATTCGTGTAAAGTGCATGAGCTCAAGGAGAAAGTCTTAAGAGAAAGGATGACAACTGAGGAAGTATGGTCGACTAGATCTAATAGGACAGGGCGTATAATAATACGGAGGTTCGCAGACATCTATGTGTGTAGGATGTGGCTAGTTAGGAGAGGAGAGAAAGTCTCACTGACGTCTTCAGCTCCACTACTGCATTGGCTTAGCAGACCACGACTAAAACAAGTGACAGCGAAAGTCTCTTAAAACAAGGCAATGTACATATATACATTTCTGATACACCATTGTGGTTTCCCTTTATTTTCCTTGGACGGAATGAGAGCCAACTATTGTGCTCTAGCTACCACTGTACATCGTAAAGACTCCAAATGGAGCCGAAGGCTGTAGGATTACGAATGTCCCGCCTGTTCCCGTTTATTTAATTTGTACGGCAAAAGTGATTGTATAGAGTCACGGGCGAAATAAGTTGTCTCTACGGTAGAATGCTATTTCTTTGGTTGGGGAAAGAAGGAAAGATATTTACTCTGTCTGTAAATGTATTTAGTATGTAAGGAATAAGGATAGGGAATCGGATTTCATTCTGTAGTAAGCACACGTCTATGTATCTTTTATTCTAGGACAAAGGGTGAGCAAGGAGAAAAGCCAGCACCGTGTCTCCCTATTAAATATTTAATCCTTTAAGAGGAAGATTGGATTATGCCAAACAGAGAGAGAGAGAGAGACACTTGAAACTGTGGTCAATAAGATGAGGAGCAAAATGGTCTTACTAAGGCAATAAGACTTTCTATTAGTTCCCAAGTCTAAGTACACACGTGAATGTGACTTTCTCCTGTACACACTTTCTCCTAGGGAATAGAAACTAAGGGAGAGAGAGAGAGGAGAAATAGCTTTGCGGAGACATTGTCTAATAGCAACTGTCTTAATGTATCCCTTCCTTAATTTCTAATGGGCAACCAAGAAATCAATCATTCATTCTGCTCAGAAAAGTGCTGGCCGTGGAAAATCTTTAATTAGACTGGATCTACTATTGAGAAAGTACAGAGGATGCAGTGTGAAGAGAATAATTTGCATAACACATTTGAGTATGGGATTGAAGATATTGGCAGAGATAAAAGAGAGCGTTAGGTGTAAAGGGAGTTATTATAAAAAGGGAGATATATCCTTGGCTGAAGAATAAGTAAAATAGTTGCGGGCAAAGTCTAAATAGAGAGCAGAGAGAGTTTTTTGCAACTTTATTGTCAGTCATTTCTTCAGCCTGAGTTTGGGATGGAAAAAAATGATGAGATGGAGTAGTGTGCAAAGTTGGCGAAAGTCAAAGTGAGATCTTTTTAGATCAGATCGAGGAAAAAATGTCAAGACACAGAGTGTTACAAGGAATCCATACTGAGCAGGGGAATGTAGAAAGAATAAAGTAAAGCTGGCATCGGATGGAATGAGATGGCTCACAGATATCAACTATCTGTACATAGTCAAAGCAGTAGGACAGTTACACATCTCAATCTCATTGGAATTCAGAAGGATGAGGCTGATGTGATGTGCTACATCATCATGAAACCTCTCTCCACTTACACTCCACTTCCACTAGACTCAACTGGAGCCAAATGAAAGTAACTCGCACAGAGTCCCCATATACAACGGACCACTACCATCCATCCATCCCTACACTTTCCCCCACTTTCCCTCCATTCCCGACAGATCTTGGACGGAGTGATGGAAAAGAATGTTTATACTCTTCTGACAATGTACTTATTGCTCCTGAACCTTGTGCTGTTCCAACACATGGAGTGGCATACACACACATAGGAATAGACAGTTAAAATGCCTACGTAGCTATTATACGGAGGTTTATCTAACGATAAGTCCATTTCCTTCCTCTCAATACTTTTTCTTAAAATAACACAGCCATAATGTATCCATTGGAAAAGCTGAGAGATAATGTGGCGAATGTGACGCTAGAGCAATATGTGGCCACTATTTTGATTGCGAAACACTTTTACAGTCGACTCCTATTCATTTCAACTCCTTTTGCCACTCTCGCTTACTTATAACATTGATAACATCATAACACAATCCATCCGTATTTGTATAGCCCTTGTTTTCTTTTGTTTATTTGGAGACAGAGGAGCCTATCCCGTAAAAATGTCCTACTTATGTCTACACACTCACCCTTTATATCTTCTGTAACATAATGCATCCCAAAATAAAGGTTTCAAAATCCATACCACGTTCCCTTCTCACTTCATATCACCAAACGAGATATTTTCTGTCATAATTCATAGCTTTACACTACACTCCACGTCATTTGAGCATAAAAATAACCGTTTCACTCTGACTTTTCCACTTACATAAGAATTTTATGAGACGACTTAAATACAAGCACTACAATAAGAACCATGCGATGAGACTAATACACATTGACATCTCATGGATTATGTGATTTTCATAATGACGACACTCCACATGGGAATCCTTCACATTCATCCGAATGTTACTCACATTTCCTTATTTCTCAAGTCAATCCTAATTTTATATAAATTCTTTCACTCTTTCAAATCATGAACATTTTTACAATTCCGTATTGATTTTATTTAACATCTTCATTCAACTTCACAAAATCGCAACGGCAAAGACCCTGAATGGTACATACTTGGACTTTGGACATTTCCGAAATTACTTATTATAGTTGTCTAGCTTCTCAATCTATTGTACACACTCAATCTTTTGGCTCCTTTCGGTTTGGCAAAAGAAATTTTGAAAAAAAAATTGAGTTTGACAAACAAAACGGACATTTCAATTAAGTCTGCTTAAATCATCATACTTTAAAACATGCACATTTTTACAGCACAAAATAGTGGGCAAAGTATTATTTGCATATTTTTGGAACTATACGTTGAAGGAAATATGTAGCAAACATTTTCTAACACATTAAAAATATTTCCCAAAACTTTAATTCGTGTTCACAACCAATTACGCGTTAAAATAACGATTACCAATTTAAAAAGACATGCACTTAGATTTAAACTAATCAGTAGCATGAAATATATAATATATATTCCGTTCTAACATGTGCAGTAACTGTGAAAGTAGGAAAGGATCTTGGACTCTACTAGAAATGACTAGTTTTTTGCAAGACTTTGCAAGAATACATCATGGCACAGGGTACATTAAACGAACAGTTTCTCAAAGCTAATTGTCTAATTTAATTTTTGTGCACAGTAGCAAAAAAGTGGGCTAGAATCCATGTGTTAGTACATAGAATGAACTAAGTATTTCTAGTGGAGCACATAGGTAAATAACTGTATGGAGAAAATAGGTCAGTTTGCTCTAAGAAAGACTAAAGTGGAGAAGGTAATAATTGTGAGAGTAATTCTGAACAAGAAAAGGGTCGGGAGTTTTCGTTCTGTGCTTTCTCTTTATGTTTGGTGAATAGAAAGGGACGTATAGATAGACAATATATTCCGATAATATGGTGCTATCTGTGGAGAAATTAGTAATGGGATATAGATGGTCGTAACTGAATATTTGTTAGCGATAAGGAAGTAGAGAAACCTATAGATGCCCTATAAATAAGAAGAGATGGCCATAGAAGAGGTATAGCTAGTCGCCAAAGAGAATTAATTGTAATGAAGCATAGGAGAAGGAAGGAGCTAGGAAGGAGGCAGTGTACAAAGTAAAATAATGGTGTTGGTCTTAATATTTATTAGTCTGTATAGTCTTCTATCAACTGGCTAGCTATCCCTGTCTATGTGAGGTGGATAGAGAGTGGGAAAAGGTTTAGAGTGAAAAGTGGCTGCAGTAGGTGAGCGTGGTGGCAGTTGGAGGCAAGGAGGAACTGGACCGGGCATTATGGAGCACAGGAGAGGGTAGAGTAGCGGAGCATATGCAGTCAACTCCTCACATTCGCCATGCACTCTCAAGTCAAGGATGAAGTTAACTGAGTCAGGAAGGACTTTTGTGGTTCTCTATTTTTTATACATCAAGAGAACGGCAAGGCTAAAGAAATCCGAAAGGGAACGTGTAGAGAGGCAGAGAAACAAATGACCATAGTGAGCGGACTATTGTGTCTCTATGCATAGAATAATCTGCCCTTTATTCCCCACCTACTTACGGCCGTACTCCTCCTGGCCTTCAGACTCTTCCTTTATCTTTTTACGCTTTCTCTCCCTTTCTCCTTCCTCCACACAAACAGCAAACAACTAAGACTCCTATACTCTACTTATTAGCGCCCATGCACTACATCTGCCCAATCTGCAGCACAACTCCTTCCTACTTACCCACTTTTACACTACCTACTCGAACAGCTTTTTTACTATTTAACCGTGACTAGGCTAGGACGCCCCTTAAAAAATGCACCAGAAACATTGACAGTGCTTTAAAATAATCCCACTGCCAATTCCTACATCCTTTACACTCAGACAGAAAACAAGTAATTCAATCTGATGGAGCAAATCCCACCCAACTTCCTCCTACCGACCCAACACTTTCCTTTTCCATCCACTCATTATCGCTTTTATATCACTCGATACTACTTTCTCCCTCATTCCCAATTTATTCCCATCCAACACTCCACCAAATTGCATTGATTGATCACAAATTCTATTATATTGCCAGCACATCAATCCAAATGAGCACTCATTAGATACTGCCATACTATCATCATCCAACAAGTTTACCACTTTTCTTACCAAAAAATAGCACACTTCCTCTGTTGCTCACACTATTTTATCTTGTCTAATACGAAGCCCATTATCAGAATATATACACTTCTGAAACAGAATATCGTGCATTTAGCGACATTCTATTCTCACTAAATAAATACACACATATAAAATATTATGATAAACCTGAAATCTGAATATATAATAATGATTAAGTATTGTAAGTAATGATTCTGCCAAAATAAAAATAACTAAATGGCGTCGAGGTTTAAATCTTTGCGTTTTTGCTCACGACATCAAGTAGATGAATGCCTGCTAAGTTTGTAACAGACTGCAGAGGTATACTGTGCTTGAATTGACACAATATTATGCTTTGATCTTATTGCAAACAATACAATTAAATAACTTTAAATGTTTAATGGAAGCATATAATAAATTAGTTACGAAACCGTTTAAAGCTTCCCTTACCGAGATGAATATTAAAATTCTAGCCATTGAGAAATGTGGAGCAAATCGTAGCATTGATTTTCCTTATCAACTCAGAGCTAGTCAGAAACTAGCAAAATCACACTCGACATAATTATAATAATATGAGGACGTTTTTGTTGTCAGCAGAAGATTGTGAGACAAATGTTTGTACATTGGGTGACGGTACAGCGTTAATTATGTTATAAATAGTGTAGCTCAATTGAGGTTACTCCCAGCAAAAATACCCTGGATAGATATTATACTTATCTGCATAGTAATCTACGCAGAAGTTTAGCACGCGATGAAACTTGAAGGTAATTGACAGCAAGTATCCATGTATATGTACATAATAATGTGTAATTCTGTTTTCATCAAGTTCCTCCCGTCATCAAGGCTAATTCAAAAACGACTCGTGTATGGGATGAAATAGGACAAATTATGAAACAATAAAAGACGGAGCATAGTCACGTTCTGTTGTTCTATTCTTATCAATTACATATGCTACGATGTCTACTACGTTCACCATGATGTTTAACTGACCCGCCCTGAATCCTCTACTTGACAGTTGCGGTTATTAAATTTCCAAGGTGCAACTCCAAAGCTACGCAGTCTTCCAGTAGACACATCCATAGTATACATGGACATCAATAGTACTACTTATGTATCAATCATTTCTAGAATCGACTAGTTTCTTTGCAGAAGCCCATGTTGTGCTACTTATCAGTTTCGGATCAATAATTACAAAAAACGTGAGTTATGTGACTTGATTTTTATTTCATGTGATGATATTGAGGGCACTGGACCATTGGTGTACTACTAAATAATACGAGCATAAGTCGAAATAAAGTTCAACTTTGGTGGCATTGAGGTAAGTAATAATAAAAGGAAGAGCTCAAGCGTCGAATCCACATAATTAGCAAATGTAAATAAGTTACTGTGTCTGGTCATAAAAAGCTAGAGATTAAAGGTACGTACAGAGCGAGTGGGATTGCCGGTAGGTACCGACAAACAAAAAATCTTGTGTCTATGTCTATCTTCTATTCTTTGCAGTATATTAAAAAAGAGAAAGCATTGAGAAAAATCAATGAAGTATGAAAACATTTCATAGTAGAGCTGGTAGGAAAAGAAAGGGCTGCATAAAAGAGAGATATCTTTTCGGTTGAGACGAAGCATTGGTTGCATTATTACGCGGAGCATTGTTTCCAGCTCGGCATTTGACATAAAGAACTGTGTACGGTTATGGAAAATGCAAAATACCCAGATTGTACTTATTAACTCTATTCAACTTCAAATAAAGTCAGGGCAGGCAAGAATATTTCACTGCCTACCTAAGCGGGTATAATAAGGGATAGCTGCATGTATACCTAATAACCTTTTGTCGGCCAACATAAAAACAACGTTGATCCATTGCCTCATCCACACACACACACACACACAGAGTGAGAGAGAGAGGGAGAGAGGGAGGGAAGGAACAGTTAAAAGTGACTGAGAGATCCATTGCATCGCCTATTTTTGTATTTTGCACTGCAGCAGCGTTGAATTGAGGGAGGAATGTAGCTTCTTTAGCCTAACAATTGCTGAACAGTACACAATTGAGGATGTTCCATTCAGCGCTGAGTCGTGCTCGCATTCTGTGACATGACAGAGTAGCATACTTCACCTCACCAACATAACAGAGCGTATCTACATAGACACACATTATCTAACTAACATAATACAAACATATACATATAAACTAACAAAAGGCATCTGTCTGCTACTCATGCAAGTGAAAGCTCGACTGTTTTTTCGAATTGTCTTGTGATGGATGGATGGATGAATGAACGTATTCTTATTCATTTCCACAAAAAAATCCTATCCATGAATAATATGTGCCCAGCCCAGTGCACGTTTTATTTTCTTGTTTGAGCACACTTATCGAAAGACTCTTACCTTTCCTCTGCATTTATGAAATATAGCGTAAAGAATTGGACTCTATAGAAAATGATAAAGAACAAGAGGTAAATATATAGTTAAATAAATATATAGATATATATGGAGGCATATATTATATCCCTATTATTAATAAAGATAAAATAGATACAGATATAGCTAGTGACTATTTTAACTTCGTTGTAGGGAGAGAGTAAGTAAAAGCGTATGCTTCCTGACTACATTCCACCTTCCCCTACTATTACTACACATCTATCTATTTTTCTAGTTTTCTCCCGAAGAGACATACACACATAGTCTGTATTTATGTGTGTGAGGCTAGGAAGTAAAAGCAGCTCTCTCTCTCACTCTCACTCAGGTAAGTTTAATATAAGTGAAACTTATCGATCTGAGATGATGTTGTATTTCCCCTGACTAAACTAAACTACACAACAGGCAAAGGAGGCAGCCAGCATTCAATTCAAGAGCATGCACACACACATACACACACACGCTACGAAAGCTCGTTCAATACAATCGCTCTACGATAGTTTTATAGGTAAGTAAAGTACCAAAAGTAAGTAAGCAAACCACCTATCACTACATGTGTGTATAAACCTTTTAGTCACACATTGGCATTGCTCGGCTCCTCTCTCTCTCTCACTCTCCTCCACTCCCCACCAACTCACTCTTTTTATACGGAGATAGTAAAGTAAAGTACACAAGGCTAAATAGCTAGACGATCTAGTAATAGCCGACCTACACGTACAGCTACGTCTCTCTTACACATTTACGATTAGACCCTGTCTCTAGTTTTATGGTGGAAAGTACAAGTTGGAAATAGGCAAAGAATCAATATCTCATTATGCCTGAATATTTTATAAAGATGACAAAGAGCCATGCACTCACTCACTGGCAACACAACATGTCACCACCACCGCGATCATCACAATGAACCATCTAATACACAGTCATCCCCCCGCAACTACGCTCACATTATACTTAGCCATGTAGATCTACGCATTACGACTACAACTCTACTACCACCAATCACCCTCCCTCATATTTAAATCACATTACTGCTTTCAATCTAGTCCCTTCACTCTCCCCAACAAAAATACCCTCCTTCCACCACTCTATCAACTTTCCCCATGCATCACAACTTCAAATGTGCATAATTCACCAAACGTGTACAGTATAAGCCTCTGGGCAAACGATTTTCCCACTAATTACTGCTAATTAGTAATTATTAGATGTCTTGTAAGATCTCAGTATTGCCTTTCACTCTTGTAATCAAGCACATTGTTCGATAAAACTTTTACTGCCTTTTATACAGATGGCTGCATAATTAAGGCCTACTAGGAAATTATCTATGGCCTTTTAGCCTTTTATCTATTTATAATAACAAATGCATTAGGAATTAGACTTGTCATGAAATGGAAGTGGTTTGAACTAATTTAAAATGTGCAATTTAGATTTTGTCAAATAAACAGTACATTCATTCGGGAATATTGGGTTTCTTGAAACGGATAATTTTTTATCCTTTCTCCGTGTCAGCAATGGATTTGAGTGGTAGGTAGACTAACCGAAAGGAATTGATATTCTCAGGTGACACATGTCCCTTAATTTTATTGGCCACAGCAGGTTCTCTTGAAAACCCTGCATTAAATATGACACTCAAGCCCCGTGTTATACATATATACGTATTATGACAAATAATGCATTGAATTCCCTGAGTGAATAGTGAATAGTAATACCCAGTAAATTTTTTATTACATTTTCCACTTTTATTTGACCATCGATATTTCTTTATGTGAATTTTGTAAAGAAGTTCCTTTCATTTACGAGCTCTTAAGAAACCCCTTGCCTATGAACCTCCATCCACACACTGAGATAGAGATTACTTTCTCTTCTTTTATAACTCTAGCTGTTAACTATATCAATAGATAAATGTGTAGGGCAGAAATCTCTGAAAGTTATAGATATTTGATTATGTGATATTAAAAAGTTGCAACGACAAGGCAGGATGGGTATTTTCTTTCGAGTGGCCTTATCCCAGCCATATTATTACTTTAGTGATGCACCCATTTGACCAGCAGTAAAAATCAAATGAAAAGAACAAGGCCTTTGTAGTTAAAAACTCAATTATGATGGGAGAATTCTATAGAGAGACATAATATAGGTAGCTAGCTAGCTATTGCTGTTTTCATACATTAGAACACATGAGGGGGCTTCTGAGTGAAAGGAATGAAAAAAGAAAAGGAAGAGCTTAAGAATGAAAAAGGGAGAAAGCTCGTGTGTACTCGCGTATTTATTAGCCATGTAAGTAGTTGAGCATGAGCCTTTTTTGATGATAAGGATTAAAACGTAGCTACCTGTTTGTATGTGTCATGTCAACTTAGTCTTTAGCAAAATTACAATAGAAAAATGTAAAGGGATAGCTTGTAATTATTTTTTGGATGTTGACTAAAACAAGCAGACACAAAGCAATTTTTCATGGCTTCCTTCATAGAAACTGCCTGCTGAATAGAAGGATTCTCTTCTAGCGTTAGCTAAATATGTGTCCTTGGTATCTAACGTTGGAAAAATGGGAGGATAGTTAAGGGAGATGTGTAGATAAAATAGTAGGAGGGAATTGCCTTCCTTAGCTATGCATGTATTTATGCAGAGTGCAGTAAAAGTAACAATGGTCCAAATGTGTTTTGTGTCTATTCTGAAGATGTTTCTGTAAGGAGGGAATTGAGAGGCAGGTGAAATGAAGGTAGAGGAGACGAGACGCTCAAGGAAGTAACTAGTCCAGATATAATGCTGATGTCAGCATATAATATTTAGAGGTGGCTATACAGCTCCTCTCCAGCCAACTCCAGTAACTCCACTACAGTTTTGACTTAACTGCTTTTGCCATGTCGGAAACGATGACTTTCTTAATTCCTGAGCGATGCAATTCATTTGCATGCATTGGCCGCCTCCTCGCTCTTATGTCAAACTTTTGAACATACCTTAGCATGTTTTAGAAAGTGAAGTGAAGTGATGGGAAGAGAAGGAGAGCGGGAGGCTCAAGGATCCTCCTCAGCAAGTTATTACTAGAGTGAGGAGGCCCACACACCTCCAGTCGAGTCGAGAGAGAAAGTGGAGATAGACTGCCTAGCTCTTCATAAATACCTGCTCTGGCTCTGACTGACTTACTTACCTTCTCCCTCCTTTCTCCGGAGCAGGAGTATAATATTATGAGTAGTGAAAGTAGTGAAAGGACTAAGGTGAGTTGGCTGCACGGAGCAGAGGGCTATAGAGGCTTTGTGTGCCGTATAGTTTGATTGCTATAAGAATAGGTAGGATGTCAAGTGATGTAAGTAAGTCAGCTAAGCTAGGAGCAGTTTCCTCCCATTCGTCTACTAAAACCTTTAAAGACAGCCGAGCAAGGAGGAGAATGAAAGGAAGTAAACGAAACTGTTAAGAGAAAGGCTGGAGAAAGTCCAGGGCAGGACAGGAGTCCTATAAGCAGAACCCTAAGCACTGAACTAAGTCCAAAGCCTTCTTTTGATGTCAAACCGCGTGAAAAAGACATTTCTTCTAGGCAGGGATTACTTTAATTATACATGGAATGAAATGGGATTGGATGGGATATTAGGCCGCGTCTATACCTCTCACCCGTCTTCCTCTCCTCTACATACTCAATGAGAAAGTGAGAGAAAGTAACGGAGAGTCAACAGAATTCATGCATACGAACCACAGCTACCTACCGACCAACCTACTACACACTCTCCCCAATAAAATGTATAATAGTCCCTATAGCCAGTCCCTATTCTCCCTATGTGAGACTATTGTCAGGAAAACAGTGCCAAGCACGGCTCCACCACACAAGATGCTTGCAAGATATTTGTGTAGAATATTTGGATACCGTCTATTTGTTTACTCCTCCATCCATAGGTAAACAGGGCGACTCCACGTCCACATTCAAGCATTGCAAAAAGCAAGGAGCAGAGAAAGAGCACCTGCTTCAACTACAACGCTTGTTAGTTACCTTTTCTTATAAAATAGACTCGTAGACGTCACGTTGGCACTACGAGCTCCATCCACGTGAACTCAATACTACGGAAAGTGTACAGGGCGGCATTGTGAGAAATAGGAGAATGTAAACCTCAGCTCTTCTGTAACTTCAATTCAGTTAGATACAGCCATTCTCATGAAAACGAAGGCGAAGGAAGACAAGACAAAACAACTTGACTAAATTCATTTGCAACCCGACTTTGTCTCTTCTATCTGGAGCTTCGGCGAATATTGAGCCGCTTTTAACAAAGGTTACTACTCTCTTCCAATCTACCTATATACCTAGCCATATAAATATATGCTATGCTATACATGCGTGCTCTATTGCTATTAGCATCTGCATTCTTAACTATGCTATGCTCTCACACATTCTTCTCGAACACTCTCCTCAAATACTAAATAATTTCTCAACTAAAAGTCCTTTATCCCTGTCTAGAGTCAAGAAATAGCCTAAATGCCGTATTTCTTCAAATAAAAAGCCAGGTCATTATTCCTGACAAGACCATTGAACTGTGTCAAATGAAAATGTTGATTAGCGCAGAAGAGCGGCTAATCTTAAGCTCGGGAAAGCTCCATACTCATCTCATATAGCATTCTGGATGCACCACGGAATTTTAATATGGAGAAAGCTGAACTACTATGTCATCTGTACTACTAAAAGACAAATTCTAGTCTATGTAACAGTCATTCGAATTATATCATTGGGAGTCTCTGGCTATAGCGCATGTTTCTACCTATTTATTTATGCAGTAGCTATAGCTAAGTCAAGGAAGTAGGTTAGTGAAGGTATTAAGAGCAAGATCCTCATGCACATATAATTATATATTTATATATTGGCATATATTGCATAGAGTAGCGTAGGCATAGGAAGCAAGGGATAGAAAAGCCAGTGGAGAAAGCAATTGCAGTTATATCAAATACACGCGTTTCATTTCATTTCCATATGCTGAGGATGACTGGTTGATGTGATAAGCTAAGAGTCTCAATCAAAGACTTTGGCCTTGCTTGCCTTCACTTTCAACGGCTATGCTACCTGTGCTCTTCCTCTTTCTCCTCCTCAATGGCCTAAAGATAAGAGGAAACAAAGGTACGGCAAGGAGAATGGTATTAGTCATGCACTCATTCCATTTATATGAAATACAGCCAGCCTTATGCCTACCTACTAGCATTTCAGATAATATTAAGAGCAGACTAGGCAGTGAGTATGCAGAGGCCGTAGAATAACCTTTGCACATGCAAATATAATAACTAGGTGCCTATAGTAGTTAGCTCTATTATATGTTCATACGGAGAATATTAGGACAGAGAAAACTGAGTAAGACAAAGATGCAATTATTGTATTCCCCCAAATCCTTTTCCCTTTCGAATTGTCATTTTAAGTGGGCGTAACGACGGGAGCATTATATTTTCTATTTTTAACTTCTACCTAAGTTAAGTAGAAATAAGGCAATGCTGGAGAAAGGGAAATGAAAAGAAAGTAGGAGATGAAGCTCGACCTCGTTACGCACAGTGCGTGAGATCTGTTGGCTCCGTTGCGTTGCAGTGAACTGTTTTTCTTGCTTTCTCAGACATTAAACTTAGTTGAGTGGAAGGCGGAGCGAAGATAAATGTGAAGTTGTGTGCTGCATGATAGTACTACTCTGCTTAATGTATACTCTCAATGAGATCACATGCATCTTCCTATCTGAAAAATACACGAGAGGAAGATACACAGACTTTTGGCCACCTGAACCTCTACTGTGAATTCTTCAACCTCATGGCAAGCAAATTGACATTACACATATAAATATTCTATCTGTGGTTACTACTGGTATACTTTCTCTGGAAATACTACAGATATATAGCTACCTACGCAGCAGACGGAAATGCTCTGAATAAATGACAGCATTCACTGGAGATAAGCATACTACGCTGATGTGGTGTGAGTGGCACACCATGGATTTATGTCCATGGGTGCATTCACTAGAAAAATTGTTAAATTAAGCGAGCCAAAACGGGCCTATATAATCATTGATTTCATATTACAATTCAGGACGAATAAAAATACCCTGTCATTATTTACAACCACAAAATACATCGTACATCTAGCCTACATACCTATATAATAAAGTAGGCACCCTTTCTTTTATATTAAACGCAGAATAATGTTCAATTCGATTGCAACAGATGCATTGAATAAAACTGATTATTGAATTTTTTCCTAATTGGACAAAGGCAAAGCATCAATTTTAAATAAAAAAATTTGCATTATTTTGTAAATTAATTGGCAAATGTTTTACTAGCTACCTGTATCTTTGCTAAAATTGAGACAAACACTATTTTCTAAAGTGATACATACGGGTATTTGTATCTCCGATCACCGGGTAGGTATTGCAGGTTATGAATTAATCAAGAACTAGAAACTAGGACAGGTAAATTTAGTTTAATTCGCTTTTAAATTCAACTAGAAATAGAAAGTGATGTGCCCAAGGAAGCTAAACGATTTGGACATGGACAATGAGGACAAGTGACAAATTAAGTTTGAAATTTGTGTTTGGTGGAAGTATTTATTTAGTTCATAAGTGACGGTGTTTTTATTAGTAGAATTCGGGGGCTATAATGATGAGTGACAGAGAAGGAGTGTTCACAGGAGACAGGGCAAGTAAAATTGCGATACAGCGAGGATTAGGCTAATGAAACCACAGAAAGAGTAAAAGTTGTTAATAATAAGTAAGTATAAGGCAGGCTTGAGGGAGGGGCGAGCGGGCGGGGGCGCAGGAAGCCACTATGGGTAATGCAAGTATATGGCTATTATTTAATGTTATTTCGGAGGAGCAGTTAATGATGTACAAAGAGAGGAGAAAGAGAGAAGTGAGTGGGGAGAAAACAAAGTGGCATTAGACAAGGCTAGTTACTCAGAGAGAGCATAAATTTAAGTAGGTAGCTAGTGTGGCCCGTATAGCAGTTACTTCTTAGTAATTTTAAGTAATTCAGGGGGAGTATTCACAGCACAGCATAGCGCTCTCTGTGCATATCATGTTAATTATGTAGAAAACATAGCCACCTAGCTATGCAGATATACGTTGGAATTTAGACAGTTGAGACAAGTTGGGATGGTGGAATAAATGAATTACAGTTGCCGGGCTATTCCATCTGAATGCCTCGTTCAAAGTATCTATATTGCATATTTAGTCACTGCGTAATATGATCTACGGACTCTAAATTCTTGCCATTGAGCAAGGAAAGACTGAGGAGTACATGTGTGTACATGTAGCACGCTCTATGCTTGGCTATTTACACATATGCACAGAAGTGTGTAAGGAGTTTGTTAGCAAATTCCATGTCTGCGGCTTGACATTTATTCCTTTCTTTTTCTACAGGAAATTCTAGTTCTATCTTCTAGCTGAGCTTGAACTAATAGTGGCCATATATCATGCCAGCTATTTCCCATACGTGACTATAACTAGAGCACTCATACGTATGCATAATATCTGGGCGAGGAGAAAGTGGATAACGAAGGGAAACTCACAGACACATTTATGTAAGTAGTCCCATGCATTACTGATATGCACAGATCGTACATACATCACACTCACATCTTCCTCTATTAAATATACAGCCGTGCATTCTTCATCTCCTCGTGCATACCATTACAGCCCTCTTCTCTTCTTCTAGCTACTTAAACGTGAACACATCCGTAAGCTTCCTCCTTCCCTCTCTCCCCGTCTCCTTTCTCACGCCACTACACCCAACACATAAAATACAAACACAAATACATACATCCGCTAACAATAAGCCCAACTACATGCCACACACAAAGATGACGAACTTCCACATTCCTGAAATCTCCCACAATGCTAACACTGTATCTGCCTGCATGGACACTATCAATTCAGTTAGCACAACTGTGCCATGCAGTCAACAGCGACGGAGAAAGTAAAGCAGCGCTACTTTCTCCTTTTACTTCCTATAAATATTCTTACAGAATTTCTATTTATATCAATCCACTTTAGCGAACACTTCCTTTCCATTTGCCCTCATTTCTCAACTTTCACTACTTTCTAGTAATTCGCTTAATGAAATCAATTGCCTGAAAAAACTTTATATGTGTCAAAAAGGATAGCAATAATTCCATGGCTGAATTTTTTACTTTTATCGAGTGGATTATGGATTTTTACTGTGAATCGAAAGAATAGTAACGCCTCGGACGAAGTTTTTGGCGATGTAGTAGACGTAGCTACAGTAAGAATATATAGGCAAATGATTTACACTCAAATTCAATAAATACTGAAAAAATTGATACAGGACATAAAAATACAATCTGCAAATATAATTGGTTTTGCATTCTTTAATTGCTGTAAGCTACGTACATGAGTATTATGTCACAAAAGGCGAGTTAGTTTCAGTAGTAGGTTTTTGTTGCCTGTTAGTAATTTGTTAACGCTATAAAGTGTGCCTGGTGTCAGCTATGGTTGAATGAATGGAATGTTTGTAGTAAAACTGCTGTCATATTGCTGTATTATGTAATAGTTGATTGTTGTTTGTACTCGATGGTGTACCAATGCATCCGTAGGCTTTTCACTACTCAAGTAAATACTACAGTCCTGTCGTCTGCACTCATGTTAGAGCAATCAAAAGTTATTGTTTTTGGGAATTGTGAGTCAAGCCTCATAAAATTTCTGCACTGAGCTCAATTGTTCGCTACTCAAGTAAATACTACAGTCATGTCGTCTGCACTCATGTTAGAGCAATCAAAAGTTATTGTTTTTGGGAATTGTGAGTCAAGCCTCATAAAATTTCTGCACTGAGCTCAATTGTACATAAAACACCACTCAACTCAGCTAGACAATGCAATATTGTATAGGTACTTATCTAGTAGACCAAGTGAAAGCGAAACAAAACAGAACCGAAATTAACTCAACCTTGCTAATATCCAAGCATACTAAAATCAACGAAGCTACTTGCCTATCAACCAAATATTCACTTCATTCATTTAAACTTCCCCAAGCAATTCATCATTATATTATTACATTTTACGGGTTTAATCAAAAGCAACACGGAAACCGAGTTTTCCTTTATTCTCTGTAAACGTGTAAGAATGTACTAAACACACACACATAATGCTTTCACTTATTAATATCAAAAATTGATTTTTAGTACGTTCAAATGTATCCATCTTAATTGTCGGGGTGTCATTGTAGGTGAAAACTTCTCTCACCTTGAAAATGAAATGCTAACAATGATAGAACAGGAAAACTTTGTAAAATAAACAAGATAACAAGATAAACGAAAGAAAGTAACAGTTTCAAATGATGACGGGAGTTGCAATTGTAGAATTGCCATTCATTTTCCTTTCAAGGAAATAAATATAATTTTACCTACCCTTCAGTAACTTAAATAGTTCTCAATGCTCATGGAAGTTGCAAGGTTACCTACTTATCTTGTTATTTCTATTATTCGTAGTTTCGTAAATGTTTCGTTAACAAGTAGGTATGAGGAATTTTTATCTCATGTCCATACAAAAAACATTCCATCTCTAAACTATATCTAACTGTATAGCTGAATATTCCAGCTTTTCTTTGTGACGAACAATGCTTTCTCAAATAGAGTTGGGCAACACCCATGATAATTGTACAATTTTACTTAGTGCAGGTTATTTTAGCAAAAGCTTTCGATATAAATAAATTTAATAACCATACAAACGAATTTACTCTTGTTCAGAATCGGGGGCAAAGTCCAACTATCTGTAGTAGAATAATGGGCACAGAAATTGTTCGCCGAACATTTTTTTTCTGAAAAGAGTGCGATGTGGTTGTATTGAGGGACGAGTTTGGCTTTCACTAATCCCAAATGACTGAAATGCCGAAAAGGTGAAACTATGTGTATCTAATGTTGACAAACGAGAAGTTGCAATCTATGTTACTTTTCAGACCCTAGAGAGCATACAGAAAACAGAACAGATTTGGGGAAACAGATAATACTCACTGCCTACTCACAATGGTTCGTATAAATCAACCGGCACAATGCATTACTGCTAAAACCGAAGACATGTACTCAAGTAGTGTGTAAAAAGTTTGGCATACTTAAGTAATGTCTATATTCGAGTTAATTAATTGATGTAGTTATATAATCCCATCTATTGATTAAAAGTGGGTAAGTAGGTGGATGAGACTCCAAGCATTTGTACTCTGTCTTTGATATATGAAAAAGTAATTAAATTTATTAAGTAGTTTTTAGTTACCTACCATGCTTCGAGCAGAAAAACAAAAAACAATAGCATTAACCTGTGCTACAAGACATACTTGAGCAAAGTTTACTTTCGAATGAAGCAAATTGTAATTTGTTATGCAAACACAATATTTTATTGGGCCAACGCTCACCAAAACCACACCATAACTTCTCAGCTGAATTAATTCAAGAATAATCTTTATTTTCATTTGATGGATTTTTTAAATTAAATTGTGTTAAGTTTATCTGTGTTACTAGATATTAGTAATATTAATATTTTACGGCAGTTAAAAAACCTTTGGACGGCATTTTGAAACGTGAAATAAGTAAAAGTTGCATTTTTTTCTACAAATAATATGGTGAAATATGAAATTTTAGAATTCCACAAAAGCTGCTATTACTAGCATAAAGTATTTTCGAAGACTTTTGCAAAGCGTACACAGGGATAGTTTTTAATTGTATGCAGTTTCGGAAGATGAATGGACAACTGCGACTGGTAAATCTTTGGTGACACTTGAAAAATATTTTGTTGAAAATGAAAACACAGATTGAGTAGAATCACATAACCAAAGTTCTAATCTGGTGAAGTATTAAAACACGTCCGTTTACAATTTAAAAATGGTATTCTGCAATTCCAGAAAGGCTGGTGTTAAAAACTGGACATCTGCAGTTCAAAACTAAGGATTTTATTTTCTAAAATGTTTCAACCCTTAAATTCTTACATAATATTTTAGCCAGTTAATTATATTTTATTAGTGGAGACTACTGTATTTGTATATCTGTAGAAAATGCGTGGAAAAAGTATTTTGAGAAAGAACGGAAAGCTGCGAACTCATAATTTAAGGATAATCTCCATGTCATGCCATCTTGCTTTTAAATATTTCTTAAACGGAGAAAAGTTTGAGTTTTCTTTGTTCTCTATGTTAACATCAATGAGGAGGATAATTAAGGATGAAGACAAGTTTCCGCATCGAAGCTCTTGTATTATGTACTTAGTAGTTCCTACATCCCGAGGAGGAGAGATACAACAGAGATAAGTATGTCGTAATGCTGCTCTCATTTGGAAACTTTCTATCCACGCTGCACATACTTCTTTACTGGAGATACATGGATATATAGTCAGTGGATGTATACATTTAAATGTGCATTTTATAAAACTTGTAAATATCCAAATTTTTCTTTCTTTAAAATCTTAGTTGGTTGAACTTTTCCGTGAGTTCCACTATTTTAATTGTCTTCTTTGCCACACTTATCGTTAGACTGGCTTTGTACACTTTACTCATACATGAAAAAAAAAGAGTTTATTACGAGCAGACTTTCATCTATAACTACCACTGCTCAATTATATTAGAGTCGACTTGAACTGAGGATGTTGAAATTGGGACAAAACTATGGTTTTTTAGAATGCCTTCCAGAAATTATGTCACCAGAGCATAATAGGCAAACTACTGCCTAATTACTGAACCATCCGATTTTTAGAGAACAAGTTTTTTTTAACAAAAAGTTATTTTTCTCCATCCTTCTCGATGCTTCTATAATAATGTAGCAGCCTACTAGATATCGCATCAAACAATTAGAAAAGTAAATCCACTATGATGACAAAATGCCAAATTACATAGAACACTGAGTCAATAGTTTACGCAGTAGCAATTATATGGGAGCAATAGGCAAGTTTCTCTGCAGTACACGCAACACTAAATTCAGGAGCTGTCTGTACATTGTACATGTGCATAAAATTCAATAATGGTGAACGACGCTTATTATTGAAACGTTATCTTAGACGAAACTTAGTGTAGTGAGAGACAAAAGCTGTCCCACTCAGTAAATTCTAAGGCATTTCTTTGCAAATAATATTCCCTTTGATGTAACAAGATCAATCAGAATGTCAGGATGTTTACATTTCCTATATGATAACGGGAATTTGTAAAGAGTCCAATATAATTAACATTATTGACTAGCTCAAGAAAATCAGCAGAATGTGCATGAACTTGCACAAACACAAATCATGCGAAATTCAAGATATTTTTCTTTTCTAGAAAAACAGGGAGGAACTGTTTTTAACTGAAGCCAGTAGGTAGCTGTAAACTTGTAAACAGGGACATTAAAGCTAGCATTGCTAAATAAACAATTATCTAATTGAATTGCTCATGCATAGCAACTTTTAAATGACATTTTGCAATAACAAATGTTTACTCTTCCCACACATCAGCCGTAGGGAATACTAAAAATTGAAAATATGTTTGTAGCTGTAAGTCTGAAGAAATATTTTTTCTTCTTTAATTATTTTGTATTCCTTTAGTTTTTAATGATTTGATATTTAAATGAGAGCATCACTAGGACTAACTTTTTCCTCTCGTCCGAACAGGACACACGTTTTATGGCCCACTTATTATTAACTAACTGATATTTGCACTAATGAAAAATAGAGCGTGCACCTACACACACATGGAGCTCTAATTGTGCCGAATGCGAAACTCCTTCATTATTGTATGAATTATTAGTTTATTAGACAGAGAGTTTATGTCAGAATTCATATAATAAAGGATTTGCATAGTCCATTAATAAAGAGACCAATTAATTTCAACTTAATATACAGCAACAGCGTAAAAGTGTTATGTGTAAGCATAAAAGAGAGAGGAGAGAAAAAAATCAATTTTCTGCGTTTTGTGTTCCATTGGGAGTTGGAGTGCAATTTAATGAGAGCACTTACTTTTAATTAATGACATGGAAAGTTGGGAAAATTCTGATTTAGGATGATAGAGGGAAAGCCCAGGGCTGTTGGCAGACTACTGACAACGATTTGACAAAGAGATAATGTGTAGTGTGGAGTAGTAGATAGGGACTATTGAATTAATAATATCCACACTACATATTATATGACATCAATGAATTAACAACGTCATTCCAGTTGATTTAGTCTATTATTTTCCTCCGTGGTTTATCTCCTGTCCCGTACTTTCCCCTATCCTCTCTCTCCTGCATATATAAACGTCCAAGTTTGCATTCTGCCCCGTCTGAACCACTACAAATATTTGCCAGGTTTAACGACGACTATCTGTAGGATAATAAATAGGCAGTAATACATCGAATGTGATTTGGCCATGTTTTATCTGCCTCTCCATGTACGTAGTTGCTTTAACTATTGTAGTGGTGCTGATCTTGAATTTATATGATTGCAATTTTAAGTGAAGTGCCTCTGTCCGCACGGCTGAGAACATTACGACAGAGAAGAACAGAAGACGAAGAGAGAGAGAGAGAGAAAGCGGGAGAGAGCGAGAGAGAAAGCATTGGCGGCGGAAAGAGGAGAAAGTGATGAAAGTAGAAATGTAACTACAATACATATGTACATAGTGCTGAGTGGTGTGTGTGTGTCTGTTGTAGCGTGCAGAGAGTACAGGGCGGATATGTATGTCGACTCTAAGTATAAGTAGCTGTAGTAAAGCTCGTCGGTGGATGAGCAGCACGAATTGCAGTTTGCATTGCAAGTAGCAACGGCTAAGCTAACTTCCACGAAAGCCACACACAGAATAAGCTCAAGTCAACTGAACTGACAATGAGTGAGCTGAAGTGAAGCAACCAAGTTAAAACCAGCAGCACTAAAGAGAAGTCCTGAGCTGAATCCTGGATTTAGATTTAACTTGGATTGTGACACCGAATTTCTTTTCTATTCCACAACCTTTCCTCGGATTTTAACAATCGCGACAAGACACGTCTGCAAAAGAACAACCTATTTAACGCAGAACCATCTCTATCATTTCACACTGAACACTTTGTACTTTATTCCCTTCCGCTCTAAAATAAAATACTAATTGCAAATCATTCGATCTGTTCCACACCAACAGATCAAATCCCCTTTTATTTTCATCATTGTTCATTTTATATCCCAAAGCTCAAGCTATCTCTCCAAACGAACGAATATTATTATGGAAATATTTCCTGTGCTTTATAGTAAAGGATGATATAGGGACACATTCAGAAATTTAATGAAGAACAGCGCCTTCGTGCAATTAACGTAATTGTACGACGTAATGTACAAGTATTTATTTACGGATCAAGATTATTAATGAAGCAGTCAAAATGTCAATTTGTCGAGTGGAGGCCAGAACTACGATCCTTCCATAAATCAAATCACTTTGAATAAACACAGACAACAAGAAAAAGATTTCCAATAGTCAAAACGAAGAAGGAAACGTAAATGAGATGAATCTGGGACAAAAAGTTCTTACCCTATGCATTCAGCCATCGTGGTTTTTCCCGCTGCAGCTACAGATAAAAACGTCCTGGCAATGATAAGACTGGCTCCACAGCTTCGAGTGGATTGGAAAAAGTGGCGTAGCCTGCTTTACAGATGTGTATGAATAGAAGACGCAAGCTCTATCGACTGAGATGAATGGTAAACACAGAATCTAATAGAGAAAACATCACTTTCGATGAAAAATACGGGATCTTTGCCCATCCGCCTGAATTCAAGATTAAATTAGTCTACTGGAATAAATGCAATTACATGTAGGTACAGATGAACTTGAAAGATACTTCTCCCTCATTCCGCTAATAAAACTTCCAGCCTTATACACAGAAACTTTTACAAGGCATAGAATATGTGGGACATTTAGCAATGTTAATAAATTCCCTGCTCTACTCAATATAATTCCAACTGGAAACAAATATTCTTAGAACCAATCCCTTCGACAACAACGATATATCATGAAAAATTATTTTTCCAATCACGGCTAACAAGTAATAATTTAGCGAACACAAAACTATTTCACAAGTGTCAGTAATCAATAGTTGATCTACTTTCCGGATATTGCCCCTTCTCATTGGGAAATTGAAAATGTAATGCAATATACACAACTTATAAATTAATAAATATTGCATTTATTTTGTAATAATTATTAAGTGTAATTTTGTATTAATTATTAAATGTAATTTTTTTCGCTATGGGGTCATTATTCATTATATACTAGAAGTGTATCGATAACTGAAACTAGATTCTTTGAGAGGCTCAGAAAAAGTTTTCTCTTCGAAAGGCGAATATTAGGATTTTTGGTGAAAGGAGGTGTAGTACAATGAACTTTCACTAGAAACTTTCACTTCCGTAAATTTATTTTGTTAGTGGGCTATGGGTAATGTGGCTATAGTTTGGATATGTCAGTAAAATGACCAAGAGTGGTCCGCATAGGTAGGTAAAGACAATGCACGCATATGTAAGTAGAACAAAGGAAAGTGATAAGCATTTGAGAAAGAAAGACAGTGGAGAAAGTGAGTGAAGACGGAAAGGGTTGGAGAGATTGGCGATAAACTCTCCATTTATATTCTGATGGAGATATTAACTAATTTGTCGCCGAAGGGAGCAATCAACTATAAGAGAACAAAACTAACAGAGCGGGTGAGACTGACGAAGGGATAAAGAGAGAGGAAAACAAGGCGTGTAGCTGACGAAGGGATCTTAGGGCTCTTATGAAGCTTAGAAATGAGTGGAGTGCGTAGAGGAAGTATAAGGAACTCTCTCTCTCATTGCATTTCGCAGTCCATGCTAAACTTGCTCAGTTTAGTTATTTAGTTTAGAGGAATTCGCTTTCATGATCTTTAGAGATGATGCGACCTTGTATAGAGTCGACTCGTTGTGCAAAAGATTTGATAGCATTTGATGCGGTGTGACGCGAGGTAATATTCCCAGAGATGAGATGAGATAAAACAGACTAAGAGTGACTTGAAGAAAATGAGTTGATCAGGGGGAGATGGCCCACTGAGATGAACAAAGGAAAACTCTGTCCCCTCTCTTTAGTCTTCAACGATACATTCCTCAGGATTCAACCATTATCCTCAAATTATATCGGCTTTATTACGCATTCGCATTTTAGCAAAAAATTGAATTCCTTTTTTCAAAAATTTCTCACGAGCAAATAGTTCCCAAAAATACATTTTGCAAAATTTATTTATAAACAGATCATTAAAAATATCATAAGATTTGTTATTTCTGTATAAGTAGCCTTAAAGGATCAATGTGGCGTGTTGAAAGGTTTCTATTTATTATTAATTGTAGTTATAAATGTAGGGGTATTCATTATAGAAATCCCTACTTATGGTGTGGCTATAATGAATGAAGTAGGAGAAAGTGTGGATGTAGAAGTTAGTGTGAGTGAGACTGTAGTAGTTAGTGCTAGAAGAGGGAGGGTATATTATTATTAGCGTGTAGGGGATATTAGCAGATACTAGTAGTGAGAGAGTGAGTGAGTGAGTGAGTGGGGTATATTTTCAATAGTCAGTGACAATGGGAGAGATAGGAGAGTAAATACGTGAAGTTATGTTGTTACGTATTGCAGCGATCTATCTCCCTTGCAACAAAGATAGAAAAGTAACACGGAGTTGTCTTAACACAGCTGTGTGTCAATATGAACACTAACTGGAGGTGACACTTGGCAGCTGACAGAAAGCAAAGATTGGTTCTTACTACACAGAGACTCTCCTGGGAAATCATTTATCTCCAAAGAAAAAGGATATCACTGGCGACAATGTGAATTCCGATTGCCACGTTGAGCTTTGAACATTGCCTAGCATATCTACGGACTAGCCGATTTGGTTTCAGCTTCAACTTGTCTTAGCGTCCGTTTCACTCTCCTTCCCTCACTCAATATCTCGGCACATACACTACATACACATCCTATCTGCACTATAGCGATAAGCGACATCCCAGCCAAGGTAAACTCTTTATCTGCCCCCTCATCTTCCCTGCCTTGCCGAGCCTAGCCTCCCTCCTATTTACTTCTATGCTCAAAGTAAACGAAAATTTGTTTAGTGGCCTGTATCCATTTCCATCCTCCTTTCTATAGCACAGACATTGCCCAGCCTAGCCTCCGACTTTCCCAATACACAAAGCAAATGGAGTTGGACAATATGGATATGAATGGATGTTAGTCCCCTTTATCGTCCTTGTTTCATGATTTCTATTTCTATGCTAACAAATCTTTAACAGAGATGTTCACATCCACGCTCTATATGTCCTACGTGATACGTTCTGATAGCATCTACTTACGTGCTCTAAATGGGCAGACAGGTATACTTAGTATACATTTATGTAGTACAAATAAACTTATAATAGAGAGAGAGAGAGATAGGATAGCTGCATGGCATGGCTCCTTGTGCACCAACTTTGAAGGGAAGACAAAGTGAAATATATGTAGCCACCTACGTCCTTGTACTTTTCCATCTTCTCTACACAGACGACATGGCATGACAAGAAAACAGTCTCATCTCATCATTCTGCTGACAGTCTACCTAACTGTACACTTTTCTCTCAAATATTATATTATTTCCACGCCGAGTTGACTACACGGCCAGAATTTTTAAATTATATCTCTACTCACTTATAATAAATATATGCCATTCTTGTTACATTTATCTATTCTTTAGTAGAGAGTAATAGTATATGTCGCAAAGACTTGTGTAGGTACTTGAAAGAAAGAACAAAATACTATAATAAATTCGCATAGTATTTATTTAGTTACCATTGAGATAGGTAGTCAGAATTTGCAGGTGGTGAGTGTGTGCATAAATGCTTACATAAATACAGAAGAATTCAGAGTGGAATTTGGCATTTAGTGAGAATTGTAACAAAACTTATCGTGTCGTAATATTTACCATTCGCTACACATTCCCCAGCTCTTATTTAACTGTCTGGATCAATTCCGCTCGCTATTTTCCATTTGTCTTTAGGCTTATCTTATTCTTCCATAACGTTATAATCATAGTAATCCGGTGTGCTTCTATAGGGCTCCTATATATAGCTACATCTATCTCTGTATATAGTCAGTGAGGATATATGCTGTAGGGCAGGGAAATGGGATTGAAGGAGCTGTATATTATATTGATTGTCTGTGGCATAACGTTGAAACTCGGCTGTCTCAGCTAAAATGAAATCAGTTGAAATCCCAATTCAATAAAAACCACAGCTTTTACGAGTGGAATTAAAATGACGTATGAGTGATCCCCAAAGAATATCGTGCGTCGGAGGAAAAAAAGTTTATTGTTAGAAGCAAAATCTTTGTGTGATGACAGGATAGAAGGAAAGTAAAGTAAAACCATTGTAATTGGATGTGAGAGTTAATGGGCTTCACTCTGTAGAACAAATATATAAGAATACGTATAAGAGGCAGATATAGCTATAGTGTAAGTAAGTAGTAGGCGGCGGAGCTCTATAATGATAAGCTGTCGAGACAGATGCGCAGTATTTCTATCAACACTTTATAAATGCACCTTTGTTTTTCCACCAAGAATAGCCGAGATGTAAGAATAAGTTGGATGCACTTGTGTGTATTTGGGCGAGGTGAAAAAAGAGAGCTCCCTTATTTTAAACATCACAGTTTGTGTGGAGGAAGGAAATAGAAAGTGCAGAATGCAGGGTTTTTACACAGAGTGGTGCAAGAGGTGTAAGGTGGGCCGAGTGGGCCCTGACATAGTAGTAGCTAGCTGTAGCTGTAGCTGTGTGGTGTCTAGTGAGAAATGCTGCTAGTTTCCTGCACTATAGTGTGTCGGAAAGGCTATAATGCATTGTAATACATGCCATTGTATCTTTTATGAAGGTATATGTTGGGGAAACTCAATTTCATTCGTCCACTTGGCCTTTCTTTTCCGCATGGAACTTTCACTGTGCACTTTCACTCCACCAATGCAATGCAATACTGACAACCTGAAAGTTTTCATATTATTTTATATTAGATTGCATGTAGTAGGCATAGGGTTGTTGAGCCAGGGAAAGTCGTGATGTCGACGATTTCGTATTCCTCTATTCTATTACACAAGTAGGGAACAGCGGCGGGCATGCATCTATTTCTAGTGTACTCTGTACACTTTCCATGTGGTATACATAGCTCCGGTTCTGCTCCTTGCTTCCTAGTTCCAACTCTGACTTTTCCATATGTAATACGATATTTTATCTCGACTAGATCCGCTTCTTGTGCAGACACGGACTGAGCAATGAAAATACAAGCGACGTAAGTGAGCAGTTGTACATAGGGACATACATATAATAGAAAAAGTAGGGAAAGTGAAGTATTTACTTAGAAAGCAAAGCAAGGGAAGAGGTACTCTAGAGAAATAAGAAGATACATATATTCATACTCCTGTTCCTACACATGCAAGTCATAGAACAAGCCACGACGCTAGTCAGAGTAGTCAGGAAGGAAGGAGGAAGAGCGAGGATATGGTCATGAAACTTTCTCCTCCTCAACGACGGCAAGGCAACTCGTAGCTATTTATATTTGGAATTGTAAATACCCCTGCTCACAGTTAGCGTGGCACTCCGGCCTATAATGTACTCAAGTGCAACATGGCATCACTCTCAAACTCGAATATAATATTTTCCACTTATATTCATAAAATGTAAAAGCATACAATTCCCTCTTTTGATTATAGAAGAGGGAAAGGCTCTGTCCCGAAATAATAGCATTACCTACGGAATAAGTGGCTAGGTGGATGCCCTATATTTTCCAAAGTTATGTTATTCGGAGTCTTGGGGAAGCCAAGGGGCCAGAGCCAGACACAGTCCGAGTCAAGAGCTCAACGAAAATATGCATGATGTGATGATATAATATATAAAAGGTGGACTTTTACTTGTCGTCGTAAGTCACACTCCTGAATATTGCAGAAAACGAATAAGGAAGTGGATAATAGACTACAGAGCAAGACTACCTACCTATCTAATAATAATATTATGGCCATGACTGCAGCACTAACGATATACATCTACGCTTTTTTGCATTATTCTTAAGTGGAGACTTTTACCTCGAGCCACGCTAACTTGTCCATTCAGTCCTCACAACCATAACATACTCTTAGACGTTCTCCAACTATACAACTCCTCATACATCGTACACATTTCACTTTGGATACATAAGTAGGGACCTAGGTACACATAAAATATCTGCTTACAATTTACATTCGTTAATTATAAAACATGTTCATTGACTTCTACCTGCTATAAGGGAAATATAAGTTACGTGAAACACAAAGCTACGTACAAATATTCTACATGTCCCTTTTTATTTTCAATAATAATAATGGATAATAACAATAATTCACTATTATTGTTATTTTATCTCAGCTCTATCACAATTAGACACGCACCCTCCTAAACAGCCATAACATTTAGTAGCAATAAAGCAAATGCATTATTTGCGCATAGCATGACTCGAAATTCGAGAAAATGGGTTATTATGATAAAATATTTAAACATCTGCAAATGCTTTTATTCTTATTTCCAAAAAATCAATGCATAAACTGCTGAAATAGATAGCGCGGGAAGCAAGGACGCGTTACATTTATTTTATACTTAGTAAGGACAACAAATTAATGTGCTACAAGCCCAATTCTACGCACACATTAAATATCAATTTGAAGAAACAATGTAGTAGTAGAAAGGCCATTTGGCTCAGCGCCGTTCTTCCCCTAATATTATGTGCTATACGTGCAACGAACAGTTCCGTGCGTATTTGCTTTAAACTTGTCTGCAAACATCACAAACTATGTTTGACCACAGAAAAGTGTATGGAAAGAGAAATGGCATGGACACAAAGGATTTGGTATTGTCAACTTGGCTTATTTATTATAGCTTTGCATTTAACAGCCAACTCAGTCACCTACCAAGCTAATGAGAATCTGACTGTTAGACAACAAAATTTTCGGGTTGAAAATAAGTTAAAAATTTAGAAGGGCCTGGAGTGGGACGGGGAAAACCACAACATAGCAAACTCATTTCCAAACCAATTAATTTCTCAAACTTATCGATTTTTGAAAGGTTCGAACATCCTAATTGAACAACTCATTGGTTAATTGAACTGTCCGGCTTATAGTGAAGTGCATTAGTGGTTGTTAGAATTATTTCATTAGTCAGGATCAATAATTAGGTACTGGAAGAATAAGGCCAGGCTCCTGCTGTACACAGCAGGGAGAAAGAGACGGAAAACAACACTAATGGTGTGTTGGGTGAATATTTATTCGGCGGTATAAGTAGGGCATACTGTAAATAATAAATTCCTTACATACACAGACTCTGTTCGGATTATCGTCGGGAAAGAGTGAAAAACGAGGAGGGAGGGAAGGGAGTAGTAGAGAATCTGCCTGACTATATTCCAATGCAGAGACAGATTTTCATAATGTCATTTCATTCCTATGGTCTCAATTATGAAAATTGTTACCAGTTTTTGATGAAGGGGGTTAGGAAATATAGGGCGGGAGTTGTCAAAGAATGTCTGAGCAGTATTACAGAAGAATCAAAGTAGAATTCCCGCAAATTGAATTAAATGGAGTCCAATAATATGAGTAGAAGCAGTCTACCTACGTAGAATGAAAGGGCAGGTAACTCGGCACTCCTAAATAGCAATAATAATAAGGAACGGAGGTGTCTGGTGCATGCAGAGAGCTACATTTCAAAGGTATCGAAGACGCGAACAAGTTTATTACGCGCTGTGGTTGTCTCCAGTGAAATGTGACTATGTGACTGGTAATAATAATGTGTATGTGATACAGATGGTTGTAGGCAACTACTTTGCCGCCCATTATATTTATAGAGAGCGTAGGGCGGCAAATAGATATTTATGACGCTCCCCACTCACTACACCCTGAACACGTATGTGGAGCAATGTCGTCTGTGCTTTGAGGACAATGTGCATTTGCAGAAACCTGTGTCAGTTATAGCATTATTGCAAGAGAGCCCTTTACATTATTCTACCTAACCATTATTTTCCCATGCTATCATAACCATAAGTAACAGCATATGTAAGGTTGAAATGGCACTTAAGCAGATCATACTTAATGCAGATACACATTATATATTGCATTAAGGGAAAGCCGAATAGACCCCAGAGGTAACACTATCTGTATCTTTCTTCCTCTCCTCTGTCCTTTCCTTTGCCACTCTATTTACCCGACCCGCTTTACCTCCCTACCTATTTACAGTCATACACTCACTCGCTCACAATACTCATATCCTCCCATACAAAACCTTTTCATTGCACATTAACTTCACGCTACTTTTCCTGAACGTCTTTGCCCTCCGTCCAAACCCATACAATATCACTCATTCCCCATTCTACTATTTATTTCAAGGATACTATCGGCCAGCGCACATGGAAATTAGTAACTTCAAACGCTTCTTCAAACATTAAGGAAATTCGAAGTTTACGCCTTTGACCAAGTTACACCACACATAAAATTTCAATCATGTTTGTGGAATAATATGTTAAAATTCAAATTTTCATTACTTATTCATTCGAGCTTTCACTAAATTACCAAAAATTCAGCATGGAAATCTTCAGTACTATCGGAAAATTATCTTACCGGGCTAGGAAGATTCTATTGTATTTATTACTTATTAGTAAATGGGTACCGAGCATTATTTGTGTAGTTAATGAATGTAAATTCAAGAAGCACATGAATAAATCTGCTAATCTGTCTGTTTATCTTTATAATCAGTCTTTTTGACGTTACCATGGCAAAGCGCGTCCGGGAGTTTGGAAATTAAAATTTTACGTTTTTTCTACTGGCGACAGAAACGAAGGTTTTGTCGCCAGTCGGTATTTTGTATTGCATAACAGGCAGCAATGTGAATAAATCATTGAAAACATTCTGCCGGGCGTACCTTCTAACGCAAAACCGTGGTAGCGTCAAAAAGCCTTGCTATCTAGTTGTAATACTAGATAATATGTAACACTGCAAAGGTATGTACAATGAGCATGGAAAGCAATACAATTGTGTAATATAATGTAAATGAAACTGTTTTCACATCTCAAAACAGTGGGATACTGTCACTTCACATAGGATTTGATAAAGTTTGTTTGGAGAATTATGGTGAAAATGCCTAGAGGCACATACGTATGTATATACATGATTAATTGAATCAATAAAAATATGTAAGTTCAAATATATAAATAATTTACATATTTTCCCGTAAATAGACAGGATGTAATTTTAGGTAGACATTGGATTTTTTACTTAGGTAGTTGTGGTAGAGAGAAAGAAAGAAAGATGCTCCCAAATATAGAACCATGGATTTTGAGGACTAGACAGGTGAAAACATAGTCAGTGGGTTAGTGACCCTTTATGAGGGATATACAATCCAGTGTGCTACGACAAGGATATTTGGTATACACGTGCACCTGCAGATACAAACATAGCTCGTTCACTAATACTTGAAGTTAGTTTACATTCCCTTTCCTTCATGATACATTTTCATTGTAGACAAAAACAAGAGCGTCATCATGAGTAGTAAGCAAATAGGCAAGCATAAAGTTACAAATTCATTTCATTCGACACGAGCAAGTAAATAAGTGCAGTATGATTATGTATAGGCTTGGGAAGAGAAGAGAATGCGAGAGAGAATGAAGGAAGAGAGTTGAATTATTAAAGTTATGAAACAAGGACTTGGTCCTACATGCACTCACTGTTTCCCCTTAATATTCATTTAATAAGGAAGCACGTTGACGCTATGCTGGTAATCTGTCACTTGTTATTCATTTTGTTTGTGATAATATTATTCCAGAGAGGAAAGGAGGAGCATCCGAATTGTCTTGACAGAGCTAAGTACGAAACATCGTCGCATCTCCGACACACTTACGGAAGGTAAAATATTCTGAGCTCTATGAAATAATTTATTGATTACTAAAGACCCTTGACTTCAGGCAAAAATCCCTAGCTATTGACATCAGTACAACTTCCTGTCACTTAAAACTAGAAATTTAAATATTCAACACTATAATTCACACTGCCAATAAAACATCCTTCAAATATCCGAAATTGCATAGAAAGTGTGCTAAAAAAACAAAGAAACTCTAACGCCTTCATATATATTTTGGTAGTACTGGTTTTGACAAAACAAAAATACGAACGACTTTGTTTCAGGCTGGACATAGCTACATAGATAATCTGCATACTTGAATTGCGAGCATGTTCACGCAAATGAGGAGTATTGAAGAGAGAGTGAAAGAATAATTATTGTGATGTGATTGAATAGTGGAAGAATCTACGTGCGGTGTCGTTGCGTGTAGCGTGGACAAAGAGAAATGACCACAGTGGGAAGAAGAATGTGAAAAATTTAGGAGTGAAAGGATAATTATGAGGCTAAGTATTTATAATAGAGAGGAGCGGTGGTGTGTGGTGGGTAGGGAGCGAGGCGGGTGAAAAGTTCGAAAGGCACTTTGGCTGGTGAGCTAAGCACTAAGTTATGTACATTGGGAGAAGGAGCTGAGGGGAAATAGATTTAACGTGCAGTCAAAGGCTCAGTAGCTGTCCAAATGAGTGACTTGCTTGTCACAGCCAATGTTATTCAGTTTGTAGTAAGTTGAAAACTGTTCGCCTAGTTCTATTTAGTTGTGCTGTGCTGTAGTGATGTTGTTGGTTGGTGTTGGCGATGCGATGGCGAGGCGAGGCGACACGTGAAAGCTCACATCCATCCATGCACTGCATGCTTAGATTCCCCATTCCCAGAAATTCTATATTTATAAGTGTTTCTACAAACATTTACCGGGAGCTTGAATCTACTTCACATTGTATGTGCTTAGACAGGGACGGGCGCGGGCGGGAGGCAGTCGTCGCGGTAGTCGTGTAAGTGTACTAAAGACTCCATCCAGACCTCACAATCGAAAACTATGAAATATTAACAAAGGCTACCTGCGCAAACTGGAAACACATGACCACTGCCTTGTTTTATCTCCAACTCCAGTCCCTACCGTAAGGGATGGCAGCTTTCATGGCAAGTACACGCTGCCTATTTCTTCAGGCCAAATTGGATGAGAGATGGGAAGAGAGAGAGAGAGAGAGATGTAGAAATAGCTGGAGAAAGGCTGGGCTCAGCCAGACCGTTGAAATCAACAGAAGCCCTAAAATCTACTGAGTCAAGGAGACTCGAGTCAAGTATCATTATTGAACTCAAACAAAATCAAATGCTACTGTATGAAAAGAACCAAGTCAATTGTTGACTAAAGCTACAATTAATAAAGCAATTAGCAATTGTCTACGCATTACATTAGAAAGAATGCAATCTGCCCATGCTCTTTCTTTCCATTTGCTCTGTTGGAGAAAAACAAATGCATTTGTTAGTTTTCCATATAGGAAAGAATGGCCGAGATTTTGCTAGTGATGGAATAACGATACCAGGAAATATGGAAATTGAGAAGCCATCCAATTATTCGATACTGAGAATAAGTAGAACTTATTACTTCCAATGAGTAAACAATATGCTTGCCAACATTTATTTCAGTTTCTGTTGGAATTAGGATGGAGACAAGGATTTTTCTTGCATTTCTCTATCATTAAGTAATGTGACGAGAGAGTAATGCAGGATGTTTGAAAAGTAAAGGTGTGCTAGATGCACGGGAGCTACTACCTTATGTGTAATACAATTTAGAGGAGGCCAAGTGTTCCCAAAAGATGGAACAACAGAGCAGCAATTTTTTTCCGAGGAAATGTAAGAAAAGGAAGCCAAGGCTGAGCCCAGTCTTCCTAGGGAAAAAGGTAAACTCTCAGAAGTAAGGAAAACTCATAGGTTTGCTTATGCCTATGTACACATGTAGCTACCTATAAGTAAGTAGAAGAACCTGCCTACAGTCTTATTGTTACATTCTCACAAAGATAATCAGCTATCCTGAAACTTACATTTCATTTCATAGCTAGAGCAGAATTTATAGGTGTCTGCCAAGGTGGAGAGAGCAGACATATGCACATAGATGCATAGTCCCTCCCTGCTCAAATAGCACCTCTGCTCTGTATCTATAGATCCCATTGTAGCAGGAGTAGTCAGAGAGATAGAAAGAGAAAAGAAACAGTTTGCTCTCCGTTGGTGTTTCGCCATTCTTGAAGGAAGAAGCCTTTAGTGTTTCAGCTGTAACACTTTCGACAGCAAAGGAGAATCTCTTCTGGTGCAATGGAATGGTGAAGAGCAGAGGCTCCTCCATCCATTCCTCCAACAACGCTATAACAATAAGCAACGTCTAGCAGCCAGCCAGCCAGCTCCTCTTCTAAAATGAAGCAATGAGAAATGCAAAGGAAAGGATGAGTCGACTCGTGTGTAACGGCAGAGCCTAAGTCTGATATTATCTGATGTGAATAGAGGCACTTACATGCTTATTTCAGATAAAGTTCCCTTCCTCTCCCTAGATCAATGTACTGGCGAAGAGAATAGGCGGCACAGCACGAGATATTATCAACCATATCAACCAATTCCAATGATTGATGATGCTTTCGATCCGTCAAAATTCTTGCCTCGGCATTTGACTAAGATGATGCCAAGAAAGAGCAGGTAAAGTCCTGCACACCAAATCAAACCCAATCATCTAGATAGCCACCTCAACACAACTCACCTCCATTACACTTTTTACTACGAAGATTAACTTAGCAGATACCATCTCCTCACACTTAAATACTTCTACGACCTATAGCTTTCACCATACACAACAAATAATCAATGACAATTCCCAGACTACTCCCTAATATTCATTTACATTTTTATGAATAGCTAATGCTTATATTATTAATTATTATGCACATAAATAATGGAACTAGATATGTGTCAGTAGTTTAAATATTCATCAGCAACGATACAGTACACAAATGTGTATCATCTGTAACTTTGGAAATGTACAGGGTCTTCCAGACTTTATAGTATTTGAAAATTTTTTTAATCACTTAAATATTAAATGACCCAGGTATAGTACAGGTAAAAATCAATAAATTTATTTTCTATCGACACAGAATATTTCATTTATTAAATGATATATATGTACATATATATGGCCTGGTAATGTACTGTAGATTCGATAGCGAACTTTAATAGTAAATACCTATATAAATAAATAAATTGTAAACAGAATTTACATTTTGTTTATTGGACTGTAAACTAAGCACATGTTTTCTGTGTAAAGCCCTGTAGCACAAAAGTTTCCTCAGTTCCGCATTTTACATAACTCAAGGATTCATAGTATTTCGTAGTAGATTTATATAATATGCCTATGTAGGTAAGGCTTGTGTTCAGGCAGAGTGCATAGTAAATAGTTGCCTTAGTCAGAGTTGTCTGTGTATAGGTAGAGAAATATCATAAGTTCGTAGGAATGTAAAATTGAGTGACTGGCGAGCTAAGGGAAGGTGATTTTGCGTGAGTTAGAAGAATAATGAGAAATAATGGGGGTTGTTCTTTCACAGACTCCGAATGTA
This sequence comes from Tomocerus nigrus, assembly GCA_019776505.1. NCBI lineage: Eukaryota > Metazoa > Arthropoda > Collembola > Entomobryomorpha > Tomoceridae > Tomocerus > Tomocerus nigrus. The sequence continues at coordinate 46,801 of JABASI010000011.1, read as the reverse complement.
ATGGAATAGAAGAATCAAATACTAGAATGAAATGAAATGGAAAGCTTAAAGCTCTGCCGTACGCTACTACAGAGCTGGCTTTGTTTCACATCACTTTCTCACAACTTTGCTAAACATTTACGTGACTGTCTGAGGATTTACGCTGCGAGAATATATGCAAGCAGACATGCCACTGATAGGGAACTAAGGCATAATCGGACTCTTTAAATATCTACCTGGATAGCATATCTTAAATGATATAAGGGAGCATGGGCTGGATGTAGGCAGGGCAGAACAATTTCTAGTAATCAGTAATAGTGATAAAGATAAAGCAAGAAGTGTGAATAGTGCTACTCCGTATCTCTATGCATCTATTTTGCAATAGCTCCCGAGGAAAATAGGACAAAATAGTAAAAGGCTCCCTACGAGAGCAGAAAGTTCATCCTTGACAAACCAAGCAAACGAAGAGTGTCTATTGTGTCTTGCCATGTTCTGATGTAAACTAATGTTCGAGCCAAAATATCGTAGGAAGGAAGCGAAGCAAGTCGGACTAAGTAAAATCCTAGCAACTCAAAAGCAACTTACGCTTACCTTCACTCTAATCGCACAAGTATGAACAGCGTCCGTTCCTATGCACAAATTATGTCCAAATGTTCATCTATCATTAACGACATACTGTGCTTTATTATGAACTCAATTTAATGAGCATTAGCATATTTTGTTAAACCTGTAGTTTTTTAAGGCGATTTTCCTCAACTCATTTTCATCCAATTTTAGCATAATCATATATCATATATCATAATTAACACAAAAGCCTTGTGCAAAAATTTTTCACAAAGGCCACTCTGTAACAACCCAAATTGCAGTATTTATACAATGTATGCAAATGATATCTAATTACCTAAATTGCAAGAGAAGTTAAATTATTTAGCATTCTCCTTCGAGGACTCAACATTTGGCTTTTGTAATAATGATAGCTACGTTGGATGTATTCGTAATGTAGACATTCTCATAAAATCCATCATTCCTCTCTTAACATAAGTAAACAAAAAGTTTCATAGCGTTTTTACGTCCTGGCAAACATTTATGCAAATCCGCAATTTGACTCTGTGCTACATGCTCGTATAAACGTGATAGTGGATGGGCCTAACATGCGTACATCGTGTAACTCGGTTTATTTTCGAAAACTCCTTTGTGTTACTATTAATAGTATTTTTATAGGTAGAAGTCAGGATTGTGAATATAACTAACCTTTCTTCTGTATTTTATTGTAGTGCAGTAGGTATGAGAGTTTTCGAGTGTAATCTTCCCATGTATATAGCTAGGTAGTTATTTAATAGTAAAAAGCTCTGTTACTTTGTCGGTTTCATTTTGAGCTGTGAGGTGCGTTTACTTTGAATTTACTCGCCTTTCCTCCACTCTTTTCTTTAGCGTTCCGGTTTATTGCTACATGGTTAATAGTGTGGTATTTGTGCTGGCTATAAATATTTATAGTAAATAGATGTAGTGGAGGGGAAGTGAACTAAGGACGGGAACAATAAAGATGGAAAAGAAAGTTTCTATAGGCTGGTGTAATGACTTTCACTTGATTTTCTCTATGGGATACTTTTAGCACTAGTTTGGTATTGAAACCAACGCCCATGTCTTGAGTCTGAGCTTCCTTGGTGATTTGTGATTTGATTTGATTTAGAATGTTAGCATCAAATCAACTCATATTCTATGTACTACAATGTAAAGAACAGTTGGAATTAGAATGCCCGAACTGAGAGGAAATGGATATAACTAAACAAAAAGACCTTAGCTCAAGTCTCCGCATTTAATCCTGATAAAATATAGCTCCACACGTACCTACATGTATTTCCATTGCTTCTCTAACACCCTGCACAATATTTATCAGTTCTAAGACGCTACATACAACAAGGAAAATAGCAGACTGCTGGACTCATTATCGGTAGACAGAGCTATATGTAAACTAAATAGAAACAAAAGAGAGGAAAATTGGGTTGTTGTTTGAGGAGTGGGAATTAATGCCAAGTGGCCAAAGCTACTAAGCTCGTCAGTGCCTAATGCTCCGAGTGTTCCAGTCAAGGCACAAAACCTATGGACAATTTCTCCAGCAAAGAATGATAATCATTTCAACCTGACGATGTGTATTCCAAACTGTAATGGACAAGTCTGCACGCGAGCAAAGTAGAGACGATACTGCCTTCCGATTTCCCCGACTTTCACTTTATAGGGCCGTGTCTCCTTAATAAATATACCTACGCAGTAGTCACTCACACGGAGTTTCTACACTAACCACGCTGTAGGTTGAGTAGCACCCGCTAAGTATCCTCCTCCTATTTACTTTTTGCTGACTAAGCATCACCTACACTCACTCACCAGGATAACTAACTACAGTGCCCTATAGCCGACCGGTGCACAAGTCCGGGAAGCCAAGTCAAAGCAAATCAGCCAGCTGTACGATGTCATGCGATTTCATGGCTTGCTCTCTTTTTCCCTTCCCTCACAGTAAGTACATAAGTAGTAAGTAGAACTATGTAGACAAACGACCCTCTCTTCTCTCTCTCTCTCTTTCTATACACTGACTTCCTTCTACTTATCCACTTCTCCTATTTGCTTCCTCTCTTTTTTACAGCACTCCTTAACGCTCTTTACTCCTCTTTAATGCATGTTCAAAGCAGTTCAGCCTGTCTCCCTCTGACTTCATTCAATAACAAAGCTTACAACTAATAAGTCCAATAAATTCACTTTACTTCCTTCTGTTAATGCACTACCTGCTACTACAAAGTCACAACCTACAAACAAGACTTCTCTTTTTTCCTTCCTTCCCAGTTTATCTTTCATCTAGCTAAATGTGAATTGGTAGTTGGGACTTCATTAATTTTTAAATTTTCTACTTAGCATCCTTTGCTTCTAGTACGGAAACGTCGTAGACCAACTCAACTTTCTTATGAGAAATAAGGCCTACTGTCCATCATATTCATTTTATTTATTAAAACTATGTACTTACTATTTGCAATAAGGAATTAAGCTCTCTCTCTCTGCAATTTACCTTTTATATTCAAATATCAATCCTCGGTTATATGTACCTATACAATAAGATTGTATATTTACACACTTAAAACTTAAGAACTTGATAAAGATTGCTTTGTATTAGATTTGCAAATATTTGTTGCCAGTATGAAAATTTTATTACTGCTTCGGAATGCAATTTAGATACGCAACCTGATATGTAGATAAGTAATTTATTTCAGCTGCACTATTTACACAGCCGATTCGTGACAGAAAAATTGTTTGCCTTTGCGAATAATTGAGTAATTATTCATCAACATACGCCTCTTCCATTACCCATGTACGCAAGCAAAAACAAACATTGTATTTCATTTATTTGTAACGCATTGCAGGACTAGGTATCACATTGTATCACAATGAATACCTATTTAATTCATAAGTTTAATAAACTTTTAAAAATGAGTAGTTTTATATAGTCTGAAAATTATAGATTATGCTTATTTATACAAAATAAATATTAGTGGCGCTACAAATACATTTCAGGATTTATTTTTATTTGCCCAGGTATGCACGCCTGGGACTGTTATCAGCAGCAGAAAATTATGCTTTAAGGTGACCTTTGGACTTATAATTAAATATTTCTTTTTAATGACTAGGTTTTGTAATTGGATGATGGGGGATTCTGTATAAGTAGTTATTATAGATTCCATTCCACGGAATACGCATATGTGAGCTATAGTTTTTATTTGCATTGTAGAAATGTACACATTGCGTTCTATTGTGGTCGTGTATAGACATTTGCGTTGCACTGACATGGTTTTATTGAAATGGGGCTATGTAGAGCAGCGTCGTCTCTTGTGACGTTGAAAAGGTGGAAAATTAAAATAAATAAAATTGAATAAATAAAAGAGTGAGGAACGTGCGTAGAAAGTGGGTTTGCATCAAAAGACACAGCATTTCTAAAAATGCTAGGAGAGAGAAAACAGGCGAAGAAAGAGAGAGAGAGAGGAGTTTGGCGTTTGTCTTATTTAAAATATTCCCGTTTTTACGAGGAGAAAGGGATGCAACGATGCGGAGTGGCGGATATGGAATAGTGGGCCTGTAATATGTGAGTACCTACTGTAGATAAATGCAATCCAGCTTTGTCTGTGTAGTAAATTACATTGACACACATACATAGCTAGGAGAGAGGAAGAAGGAGTCGAGTGTGGAGAACGAAGGGCAGCACACCTTCTTTTATTGTTGTCTAGAAAATGTAGTTAATATTGCAGAAAGTGGAGCCGCCTGCGTGAGTGTCTTTTTGTAAATATTATATTAGGAGGAGAGGAGCGGCGTCTACGAAGGAGTCAACCTTACAACAGCACACTCTATTAATGTCTATCTACGTCTACAGTGTACCTATATATAAAAAATAGTCTGCAAACAACAGTACATAGTAAATAGCTAGCGAAATAATATTTGTATACTGCATGGGCAGAAAAAAAGAGGCAGGTCGCTAGCTAACTATTTAATCTATTTTCAGTCCCGTCTAAATGCAGAACAGAGTTTAGCAGGGAGCCATAGCAAATGGCTTTAAGGAAATGTGCAAGGCGATGACAGTCTAATCCATTGCACTGCACCACATATTTATGTTTACTCAGAGCCTGTGTAATAATGTATAGAGAGATTAATATACATTAGTGGGCCGTGGTGTGGTGTTGTTCCTCGTCGCCTATATTCCTCACAAACACCAGACACTACTAAGTGACTACTAATTCTGTCAAAGTGTGCATGTACTTATGCACGGCCAAATAAAACGTGCCTTATGAACGTATGAATATTGGTAAATTCAATGCAGACATAGCCACACACACATGAAAGAGAAAGAGAGAGAGAGTGTGTGTAGTTTTTGATTAAGTAAGTCATAAGAGCTGAGTTGGGCTATAATAATGCAGGAGAGGTAGGTAGCAAGTACCTAGGTGTATTATGAGTATATCTTAATAACTTGTGTTCCCTAATGGCATTGGCTCACATAATATCAGCGGCGGATTAGGCCGTGGTGGTCTGTAGCCAGGATCTATAATCGTGCAATGCACTTAGAAGTGCACATTTGGCGGGATTGGTGTGGGATAAATGTAAATGTGTAGGTACCTGGAACTTCAGTGGTGGCTGGAGGTGTGACGGGGACGTTTTCGGGGTAGGAAGGGGCCATGCCGCCGTGGCCACTGTGCGGGGGCCCGGAGGGCTGCTGAGGGTACACGGAGTCACAGCACTCCCTCTCGGGGAACTCACTGCCCATAGTTCGGGTGATGATCAAGTCTCCGACAGCCACGACCAGCATTGTCAACACCACGTAGACTGGCACTGAAGGAAGCGTTCTGCAAGAACCCATTCTTTTATGGGTCTTCTCCTCTCATCTCATCCACCACCTCGCCGTCTTCAATTAGTCGCCACACTCTCACACACACAACACGGACCTTTCTCTCCACCAGCCACGCAAATTATTTCCCTACACAAATTCTCGATTTCACTTTGTCGCTTTCTCCCTCAGGCCACCGAATTTCTCTTGACTTGGCTTGGCTTTCTTCTTTCGATTCAGATTACAACTATGGGCCAGGCAGGCAGTTTGTGTCGAGACTTTGTGAGTAGTAGAGCAAAATGCTACTAATAAGTACTGTAATGGGTTAGTATGGGAGCTGTGTAGTGTAGGTATGTAGCTACCTACTCACATCGCCCCGGTGCAATGCAGTAGCAAGTATTTAGTAGAGTCACGCAACACAACGGAAAAAACTAAGAAAATCAATCCAGTCCGCCTTTCCCTAAGTATATAATATCTTTTCTTATGGCTTTTCTTATTTATGTCTTTCCACGATATTTTTAATGCTACTTTGAATTTTATCTACAATTTCCTTATGGGTACTTTCCATTACATTACTTTAGTGCACACTATAATGTCTACTTATTTCACGACGTAGAATATTGTCAAAACATCACCATTGCAGCCACGAAACTTTCTGCAGTTAATATAAATTTCTATATTTATTTCGTTTGCGCTTTATTGTCTGCCTCACAGCAGTGTCCGGTGAAAGCCTGGATTCCGAGCTTACTACAGATATATGCTTTTATGTCTGCTGTCCCTACGCCTACTCCACTCACAACTCCCTTAATAATAAAAATATTCGTAATATATCTACTAACTCCCGTTTTTATTGGGAATTAACCCCTCTCCAACTTACATTTATTGTACGTATTATGTATGCACTATAAATAACGCGAAATGCAGGAGATTATGTGTGACTAGCACTATGTCCGTTGTAAATAGGTGACTAATTTTCACCTCGCTCTCGCTCCGCTGGATTCTATCAGGGCACTAAACACTCTTAAGCCACACTCACTTTAATTAATCTATCGGAATTACGGAAAATTAGTCAATTAATTGGCGACAACGGAATTTCGGTTTGTAGTGTAAGTACCATTTGCCTGTTATTTTTAGACTGACGTCGAGTCCAGATAGTCACGACTGAATTAGTTATCTGCAAGACAGCCGACAGTCTACCAACCAAAGCCAATAGATGTATTTAAGTATAGTGGCGAAGAGAGAGAGTGTGAGTAAGCTCACTTTAATTGTCCTTCCCCTAATTCTAATTGCTTTGATTTGTGTAAAACCTTTTGAAAAAAAGGTTTTAATCCTTTGGTGTACAGTGTGCAGTGCAGTAGTGCTCTCTCTCACACAACGCCTTCAGTCAGTCACTTGAAGATTCTCTTTTTCTATCCTGAATGATGAGTATAAGAGTACCTATAGGATTACATTTATTCTCTGCTTCTATATTTACGAATATAGAGAGCTGGGGATGTTGACACTTGAATTCCACACTGATTATGCAGCTAGCTATACTCTAGTCATACGTTGAGGTATAATCGTAAGTATATGGATGAGGCGCATATGTTGTCGTCGTTAAAATTAGTTTAGGTAGAGTTTATTTGGACAGTTTATGAATGTATATGAAGAGGCAGGGGAGACTGGAGCCGTAGTAGGTAAGTAGAAGGCAAGGCTCTGTCTATACGGAGAGCACGGAATGTAATGTAACGTGTTGGGTGCGTTTGTTTGTTTGTTTGTTTGTTTCTCGTTCGTCAAGGCTGTATCTGTTGTGTACAAGTATTATTGTTGTTGTTGTATCATCGTTTGTTATGTCCTAGTAAGGACGTCTGTCTGTAGGCATTGACTGTGGAGTGGTGGAGGGCAGTGGGATCTTTTTCTCTCGTGGAGGCAGGGAAAGTGTTTTGCTCCAGATCGGGACTTTGTCTCTGCTTGGGTTTTAGCTTATTTTAGTTTATTTGAGCTTAGCTAGGACAGTAGCTATGTGTCGTAGGTAGGAATGGCAGTTTCTAGGTGGAAACGAAAGGCAGATTCGCAGTGAGAGAGGACACGGAAAAGAGAAGAAGATGGGAACTGGCGAAACTCCTTCTCACTCACGTTCTTCGATCTTAGTCGAATGGCACAACAACTCACTGTCACCGAAATCTAATGTCCCACTAGGACCACCACTCCTTTTCAGTTTCACAAAAGTTCTTCCCATTTTGCTCCATGGCATACTTAACTCTGCCAGCATCACTTTCTCCCTTAGTGTTACTTTGGTACTTACGTCTCACATCCTCCTATCTCTCGCCCGTCCTCCTCCGACTACTCTAAGTAGCACTTTCTCTTTCTCTGTATATGCCTAGCAGTCCCAGCACTTTCCTGTTGTGCTTTCTCTTTTTGGCTCACCCGAGTTGACTCCACTCTCGGGCAAATACTTTCCGCCAGTCTCCTGCTCTACCTTGACTAGCCCTGTTGTATTTATCTGCGGATTTAGAGATATCTTGGCGGGTAAGTAGCTTCCTTATAATAATATTGAGCGCAGTTCAATGGCTGGGATTTCTCTTGTCCTGTAGTGTCCGTCTGCTGAGCCATATGTAGCCACACAGACAGCGCACAATCTAACAGAGTACAGACAGCCACTTCCTTATTTTTTTACTTTCACTTTAGTTTGTTTCAATGCCGGGCGGTAAGAGTTCTATCTTGTCGTTTGTACTTTCACTTCATCTCAATTCACTCGAATTGGCTAAAGAAAAAGACTTTCCCTCGACTTTACTTTGCTTTCCTTTCCCTGGCTTCACTCAAATATTCGCAGAACTCTTTTAAAGCATCAAATGTGGATACAGAGATCCCTTCCCATCTACACACGATCTACTTACTTGAGAGGGAAAAAGTAACGTCTCTATACAAGACAGACGACCACCAATAGAATTACCAATAGTTAGGACACACAAAAGATCACTGAACACAAAACCACATCACGTAATAGTCTGCTGCAGCAAAGTTTCTTTGCATTGTAACTCCCCGATATGATACTTATGTCCTTGCATACATAGTTTCCCTTTCCCCAACTCTCAACAGCTCAAAGAATCAGTCAAAATCGTGCCAAATCCAATTCCACCCTTACTCTGTCATCTATTATGGATATTTTTGTTTTTTAAATGTGACTCTTCATTTCATTATGTAACTCTACTACTGAATCATGACGAGATTATGTAAAGTGCACTTTAGTATGCACTCGCAATGCAGTCAACGGACCACGAGCCAGAATATTACAGAGAGAACAGCAGGAAATCAAACGAGAGGACTTGGGTGTTGAACGTCAAGTCATAGCACTCGGATACAACTCATTCTTTCCTTCCCAGTTTTCAACAATAGATGAGTACAAGTAGGAAGGGTGAATGGAAATGAGATTCACAATGTTTACATTTCCATTTGTATTCTATTCTCACTCACAATCTTTATTATTATCGTGTGAATGTTATTGTTTGGCCCAGATTTGGCCTAAAGAATGGGAGCAGTATCACATTGCCTCATTCGAAACACGCTACAAGACTGAGACACTTTTAAATATCTTTCTCACTAGGTACTTCTCTTTTTAATGTTCACAATCTTCGACTCTAATTTTCTCACGTTTCAAATCCTCTTTTGAAAATTTTTTCGAAATAAAATCCCAATTTCTCAACAATGTCTACAAGTCACCGAAAACGATGTCAGGGTAGTTTTTTTTGAATTTTTCAGAGATTTCTCGTGACAGATAAATTTTCCGAGAGTCTCACACCGTTCTGTGTCGATAGACTGAGAAATGGTGTTGGATTATTTTTGGGGAAATGTTAGGAATGGGAAGAGGGTGAGTAATGTCAAGTTTGGCAGAGAGCAAGACTTGGAGCGATCTGGACGAGACCACAGGTTGTTCACAACTAAGAGAAGAACGGTAAGAAAACAGTGTACGGAGGCACCACGGAAGGCGAGCTACCCGGCTCCTTTCCCTTCCTTGCCCGAATCCTCTCTTCCTTTCCCTGCTTTCCTCTTACAACATTCGGTGGTGGTGCAAGAGTGTTGCTTTCCACTCTTTTCCCTATTTCTCTGTATTGGCCCTTGCTCCACTCACTCCTTCCTTCCAATTCCATTGCTTTCCCAACTGTGTGCTTTATGTGTGTTCATGGCATTGCCGACTGGGCTTAGTTGCTCTAATATCAGCTACACTTTACATTTATTTATAATCTGCTAGGAGAAGGCAGGGAAGGAACAGCCGTGCATAGCATCACTCACCCACCGTTTCCTTCTTATCCGCAAACAACCGAAAGAATCCACCGGGCTCCACTTGGACTTACGCTCAAATTATGCTCGCACCTACAATAATGGCAATGGCATGCACATCCGAGCTCTTGCAAGGCATCGCGCCTCTTCTCACCCATCCGCACCACCACCGCCACCACCAACAATGGTCAGAGAGGGAGAAAGAGTCCGCACACACGCCTCCTACTTTCTCCCCGAATAAATTAAGATAATTTCACCTGCCTGCCCGCCACTAGGATTTCCCATCTTCGATTTATATAGGTACTTAATATTCACTTCATTCAGTCCGACTTCTTATTTACTGCTCCTCTTCCCTCGGCCGCTAATCTAGCCCCTTCTTCCTACTCTCCACGTATTAATCCCTCACGACAACTGATAGCACATTTCATTCTACTCAGCCGACACGGCCACGGCATTATTACATTATCTGAGCTTTCTCACTCTATACTCTCGATATACTTACATCATATAATATATGCATGCCCTCCCTATTACTCCTGTCACAATTCCTTCCTTTTTTCTGTCAGCACTCTAACTCAAATTACCAACTTAATTCTCAATTCTCCTGATTGCCTGATTTTCATTCCCCTTTCTCATCCTACTACAAATAGAGCTGGGCACATGACACACACTATCTATTTTTATACACACTCATTATTCACCAACCAACGACCAAGTTAATTGCTTAATTTGCCTTTCCATTTCTTACCCGTGTGCACGCAAATGGTTTACACTACCAGAAAGGATTACATTAGTGATAAACCCTACCAATTAATTATTTATCTATTGATAATTACGGCCATTTCCGACATGTTCGTCAACGTGATAACAATATATCACCTACTACTTACTACTCACATTTTTACCTACCAATTGCGAAATGTCCTTCAACGCTCTCTTCCCAATTATTTATATTGTTTTCGATAAAAATTGGCCAATTGAGAAACACGAAGAGTAATGAAATACAAAACAAGAATAGAAAGTGCATAGGTAACTGAGGCATTCCTAGCTAAATAACTAAATCTGAAGTCACACTGACTGCTGCGCCACACATGTCTCTGTAATAATAAGTACCTGTAGGTGCCACAAAGTCCGTTTTAATTTAAATTCTAAATCATACTTTAAAATTTTAATCTCAATCCAAATTGCCATACGGATGTACATCTTTTACACATTATTGCGCTTGTAAAATTGATAAATACCGTAAATTGGTAAATTATAAACGGCTTAGAACAGATCTGTATTTCTGTGCAGTAAATAAGTGGTGATTTCTGCCAGCATTTTTTCTTGGCATCTTTGGCTAGCTAAACAGAATGCGTATCCATTAACTTTTCTGAAAATATTTAGAGTGGAATTTAATTGATGGAGTGCAAGTATGTTTTGTGGTGTAATTACTAAAGTGAAGCTGACCTTTGACCTAGTAATACGTAATTTTGTAATGAATCAGTGTGTGTAGGAAGGGTGAATGGGTATGATTAAGCCCAAAGGGCAGTGCACGTGTGGTTGCGTGGCCTATAGACACATCTGTAAATGGAGCAGAGTTAAAAGGAAGGAGATGAAAGGGCGGAAATAGAATAGAAATAGCTCTAATGGTCACAAAGATGGGCTGTGCACAATGAGGATCTACCTGGAGGCCCAGAGCAACACGGAAGTGTAACCTTGTTAGGCGTCGGTTGAATAACTCCTGTGAAGACGTACATTTCCATTGATAAGGTGGAGGGGAGTGTGACCGAGGAGGAAGAGGGCGAGGGAGATGTCAAACAAGATGCAAGAGAAAGGGAATCTGTACTGTTACCTTAACATTAGAGCTACAAAGGGAGAAAGTTTATTTCGCCTCTGTCTCTCTGCCTGTTTACATTAGTCCTCCTCCTCCTTTGCTCAATAGGGAGATCTGGTCGGCTAAGGTTAAGGCGGAGGTGAAGTGGTCGCATCGCTTCTCATCCCGACTTCTGTGGCAAGGCAAGGCAACTCAGAGATGAACAATAAAGCAAAGGAAGTGGGTCTGCACACAAGACACAGGCAGGAGCTACAACTTGGGCGAGTGCACTACACACGAAGGTGGCCATACAGGCAATGTAAATAAATATCCCTAGATGATGATGATGATGATGATGTAGGTGAGTGGGTATGTACAGATATAGCTGGAGATGTTCTTCTGATGCAGCGCAATTCACAATCAACTCTCTCTCTCCTCCGACTGCCTCCAGGACTCAGTTAAGGGCGTCTGCACTCTTTTGACTCTTTCAGTCGAACGAAGTTCATTGAGGCACGGGAGAGGAGAAAAGAGAAATCGAAAGGAAAGGAAACCAAGTCAGAGCGTCGAGCTCCAAGAAAAGTCATTCATGTACCTAATAGAATGTAAACATTCAGAATCTAAAAGTAGGTAGCAAAGGAATGAGGTAGGCCAGGCAAAGAGGACTTTATCTTACCTACATATTATTAGGCACTGGCACTACTGTCTATCCCGCTTTCTCCTCCCTCATTTATCTCCGTATAAATCTCCCAGCCTATTCAACAAGAATGAGTCCATGTGAAAAGCAGAAATAACTATTTATACAAATTCAAAGGGAACTTACTCACAGTTATTATTATTGTCTGCCCTGACTCTGTAGCTATTATGTCATCCTCTCTCTCTCAAATCTGCGTTGCGTAACATATGCTAAATTATACTATGTGAGCACAGCGAGCAGTACATATAACTACTTGAAGAAAAAAAAACTTTCATGTAATTATTTTGATGGCTACAAGGGAAAAAATATTAAATTGTAGCCAGCTACTTTGCTAGCTACCCTTGCCGTTACCAGCTAATAAGTGGATGGTATTTTGTGGTGCCCAATCCGCAAGATGTTTATGACTACCTAAATAATTTGCATAATTGCACTTTGAGGTTTCAAAGTTGGAATGAACAAGTATTTTTTTAGATAAGAGGAACTGGATAGCATGGAGATTGGCTGCACTGCCTGCAATATGCCAAAGTGCACTTACGTAGTTTGAATTGCACTACTACTGTAGCTGTATGCATGCACGTTCTCTGCTGGTTTTATTGACAAATAGATGTGGGCAGCTACAATGGATCTCTGTGTAACTGTTAAAGGCTCTCATTGTCAGTCGCCTTACAATTACAATTTGTTGTTGACTGTGTTTGTGTGAGTCGGGAGCCATTCGTGTATATTGGCCATAATAAGTGGAGTCGGCTACAAATGTTCGGATCGGGGGAAGAGGATATTACATTGCATTGCATTGGCAGTTTGTAGTTGGGATTGGGAGGAGGGTGGTGGAATGGAAGACGTTCGACAGGTTACAGATATCACTAGGTACCTACAATACAATGAATGCCACAGGGTACAATCCGGGAATAGGGCCCAAGGGTGCCATTGACTTATCGTCACTATCCAAACTACGAACTGACTGCTCGCATATTTCCAACGTAAAACACGAAACCACTTTGACAAATTTTCAAATTTCCATACAATTCCAATTTGTGTCAATCCCTCCCTCCTCTTTCTTTCACATTGCTAGCCAATATTGCACCTCGTCTCTATCTATAGCCCCTCACATTAGTCAACTACGCATCTATGTGTCTATGTATCTATTACAGACATCTATTTTACTTTGATAGCTCTTACTTAGTTAACATAAGTAAATAATATCTTACATTCCCTTCGTGCTCCGCACAGGTAATGGCACACACTATTTACATTGCAATGCATTCACGCATCCTTCTTTACTACTTCCGCTACGCTCCTTCTTACCTACAAGATCACTTTCCACAATCCTCTTTAATACTTTATTGCATGACTATTAGACTCAGAGCACGGTGCCAACTTACCTTTTTCCATTTCACACGACTGAGATACTCTAGCATAGCAGCTTTTCAATAGCACGCATACATAGTACCCCTACTACCAATATAACCATAAAATATTATACAACTTTCACTATTTTAAAATTACAAACTTCAAAAACAATTCAATAGTTTTCAAATTTTTACACAATAATAATCTGATAGTTAGATCATGTGTAAATAATCTGCTTATATGTATCAAAATTTAAATTAAATTTTAAAATAAATTTTGAATGGCGCAGAATCGGACGAATTATTGAAATAGATTCTAAAACACAATTTAATCATGCGCATATGAAATATTTTATGTCACAAAAATATTGAACTTTCAATTTATTAATATATGGACATTTTAGTGTTGAAAAATGAGAACTGTAAGGAAAGGATCTTAGGGTTGCTACTTGTGATTGGAACTTTCAGGGTTTCTTGCTAAGATTTCCGTAGTTCAGTTAAGAAATTGTAGATTTTTATCTATGGTTCTAAAAGTGTATCAAGGAAATTGCTATATGGAAAATCTTTTAACGGTTGTCAGTATTTCCTTATTCGAAGCATGTACTGAATGTGTAAATGAAATGTGGTAGTTGCCGCGTTAGCAGACACTCCCGTGCTTAGTAAAGTATATGGCTGTCTAGAGCTTAGGGCTTTTGCCGTCTCCATTATAGATTGCAACGGCAACCAAACAGAACTGCCAGAGGGACAAGTTTTTCAAGTGTCTATGTGCTTTATGGCTTGTATCTTCCTGAGAAAGTTTCAATAATCTAAATAACTACATTGCAGAGACACTTTATACAGCCTTTGTAATCCTAAAGCCCTATAATAGTCTCGCTCTATTTTTACAAAATTCTTGTTACTAACACTGTATCCTGCATCTATGAACCACTTTATATTTCAGTAGAACCAATGATTACATTTTACCCTATTTAACTGCTATGAGTCGCCTTTAATCTTAGAATGAGTATTATGTGTATTCTGTGAGCTATAAACATTTGCTGCAAAATAATACACATACCCAAGTAATTTAAATTTTGCTCATCTACTTATTTTACAAAAATAAATTTAATAAATACTTGTACAGGACATTAGTGCTTACCATAATTTTTATTTCCGTGTTTATATATTTGTATACCTAGTAAGTATATAGGAAATGACATATTTGGACGTTGCCATTTGACTTTTCACAAAGAATTATTTAACAGTATTTAATTGTTGAGCTACAGCAGTTTACTCCATTAAAATTTGCAAATAATAACTCCACGTTAGATTGTATTTTGATAGGACATTATAAATTCCCGATGATTTGTTTTGAGTGTCACAATAAGAAATGTATGCATGAAAAGGATATGGCTAGCAGAGCAGTATTAACAAAGTGGGAAATAAACCATTAGGAATCGTTTTGACAAAAGAATTGATCAGTAGAACGTGGGTAACTAAGTACTTGATTATGTTATAGTAGTTGTAAGTATAGATTGGTATTTGATGCTTTGTAGAAATCTGTGTCCATAAATTGCATTGCGTTAACAAAGTCGATCCAGTTTGGTATGGATAGTTCAGTTAGGTAGGGTAGGGAAGGTAGTTAGGCTGCAGACATATCTGGACATGCATTGGTAGTGAGGAGTAAGTAGTATAAAATATTTAGTAGGTATGTAGGTAATATGATTTGAACATTATTGAAGAGAAAAGGGCGCAACGAAAGAGGATGTAGCAGTAAATCATAATATGCCTTCCTGACTGCATTGCATCCCATAACTCGAGAATATAAAGTTGGCTTGTCTAAAATTGACTTCAGCTCACTTAACACGGAGCGACAGTACATGCCTTAGTTTGGTTTACTAGAGTTTAGTTAAGTTTTTGATGTGGCTGTAGTTGCTTTGGGCTTGGTTAGATTTTGTGGGCCATAGTATCTCTATGGCACGTCATATATTTAGATAGATAGTGCCAGCCGAGAGATAGCTGCTATACATGCCATTGCATACCTAGGTCTATTAAATATGTGCCACATCTCCTAATGCTCCGTGGCTAGGCTTATTACGATCACCGTTGCCCGTACATAGAAGACAGGGCTGTGTGTATGTAGAGCAGAGCTAGCTGTGTGCTATGAAATGGTGTCGGAGGAAGAGGAGTTCACATCGGCCTTCCTTTGGCAGAGAAAGTGAGTGGAAGAGAGGGCAAGTGAGAGAAAGGAGCAGAGAAAGAACAAACGGGGCACGAAAGAGGTTCTAAACGTGCTCTGCTTCTTAAAAGTCTCCAAATTGAACGGGTCGAAGCGAAGCGAAGGAAAGGAATCCAAGCCAAGGCATTCCCTGCCAACAGAACATGATGACAAGTCAAGTGGAGAGCAAGAAGAGCAGGACACGGCTGAACAAGAACTTCATGAACTTAAAACACAAGTGTCCCTGCATAGACACACAACTTCACACACTCCCCTCACCATCATTACCAAATCTGTCTTTGTTTACCAAACATGCGAGGCCACACAAAGATTTATCTACTTAGACAACACTGCTACTGCATGATACACACTCACCGAGATTTGTATCAACACTCTACACTTATCCTCCTCTTTCTGTCTATACATCAACATCTTATGACCATGTCTCTTCTCGTGTCACAACTGAAGAACTTCAAGAATGAACAAGATACTCTTTCTAATACGACATAATATGTATACAGGGAGCTCCATAATATGATTTTGTCACACAAATGTAATTTCTTTTTTCCTGCCTACGCACAACATAAAACTTATACCATTATTATAAGGCTAAAACCTGCGACGTAAACAAAAATGTAGTGAGATCAGATCTAAATGATCACAAATTAGTTTCATCCTAGAGTTAAAGAGAAGGAATTGGAAATTTTTGGCATTTTTATTTACCTTTTTAAATTTTACGACTATGAGTAGCAAATATTTCGGAGCGCAATGACTCAATGAGGCTAAAAAACACGTTTTGCACACAAACAACAATATGGGCTGGGTAAATCATTCGAAACAGCTATCTATCATCATGACGCAATAATGTAATAATGCTTGTCGCAAACTCGTTGGTAACCTGATTATGGACTATGCATTTGTATAAAAAAACATGCTAATTATAAAATACCTACGTTTATTTGGTATAAAATATTTGGTGGGGAAGGATTTGGCTGTACAGACTGGACATAAATCCCTGGTTTGGTTTACACGACATGTCATGTCAGCAACCATCTGTTCATGTAGCGTTTCGAGTATAGAACTGAAAGAAATTAGCATAACTTGCATAATACAACCTTTGTTCAATTTTCTCTGTGGGTTTTAGTATTTGTTAGAATTTCATTGAAAAGGGTGAATGCTTTCTTTTTTGCTGGTTTAACTTTTGTGCGTATAGTCTGAAATGGAAATATGGGCTATACTATATATAGAAGAAAAAGGGTATCCCTTTTAGAGATGCTGAAGTAATATTATGGGTGGTGTCGAGATAGGAAGTATATGGGTGGTGTGAATTTATATAAAAATAATATGCAGATGGTATGTGATGACATGACCCTTGTTGGAGGAAAGAGGGAGAAGGAAGGTGGTGGGAAGTGGGCTATAGTCCATGTTCAGATAGAAGAGAGCGTGGCCGTAGGTAGGAAGATCGTGTAAGGGCCATTCCCACCATGTGACATAACATACTTGTCAAGTGGAAGCAGATATGAGAGTTTTAAAAAGTGGTTGGCCACGTTTTGGCGGAAGCCAAGCCATAAAATATTATTAGCATTGAGTTGAGTTGACAGAATCACAGTGAGAGTGTAGAGTGGGATGTTTCCTGACATCAGTTGGCCAGAATGGCTTTCACTATACATACGTAGCCTCATAATCTACGACAAGGAATGTCCATCTGTGTGTAAATTTTTGGTTCTGCAATAACATCTAACTAAAGGATGCAAAAAACGGGTGTCTCAATTTCAACACTTCCCTCTGTGCCATTCCCTCTGGGGAAGATTTCGTGGGAGAGAGGAAGAAAGTGTGAGTCCAGCCAGGGCCTATCTGTCTGTGGAGACAGAGTCATCCTGCCCTGCCCGAGCCACAATGCTAAAATGTGTCTTTTACGGCAATAAGATTCTAAGTGCGGTGTACGTATCTGCTATAATATATTATGCCCTCTCGCTTTAGCGAGAGAGGGAGGATGTTCTAGCAGAAGTGAGCTTTGTCCCATTGTCCCTACTTAGCCATAGTAGTGCGGAAGTAGTAGCTTCAGAAATATCCACTAACCACTACTTGGTAAGTAAGTAGAGAGTGCATGCATGGTAGGTAAGTAGTAGTCAGTAGTCAGTAGTATCAAGTAGTATGTGGAGTTAGGGCGCCGGCAAGAATCCTGCTCCTATGAATATGTATTTCTTGGCGCCGTGCATTTCACGGAATTTATCTTCAAATTGCCAGAGAGTAAAGCATTTGGAGATAAGTTGAACTGGAAATGCTAGAGATATTTAAGTATGTATGTAGATGGAGAGGGAGAGAGAGAGGGTTCTGATTGGATTGGATCAGGCAAATCAGATCACATTCTGAAGCTATGATCCTAAAGCAAGTTTTCCATAAGCCCATTTATTTCAAAGCTAAATTCAGATTCAGGAAGGACACTAGATTTCCAACGCTCTGCTGATTGACTAAACTGGACAGGGCAGGACTGTGTGTGAAGATATGCAAAGAGATAATGTTAAACATGGCTTGCAGCTGTTGTCCATCTCCTCCTTTACACACATGACATTCCATCCCGAAAGTGGACATATAGCTACCCGACTCTTTTATACGCAATTGTATAGTATATACTTGAGAGAGCGAGTCTTATTTTTACTCTGTTCTCGCGACTAAATGTAACTACCGTGATGCTCTTTCCTGACTCAGCATTGAAATTGAGCGTCAGGAGCCGTTTTGGCTTTCTTCGTGTCCACGACGAATTCCATTACATAAGTCCCTTCTAAGTACAATGGCTCTGCTGCCTATTGTGTCACTTGTCCACTCCTGCCGGCTACTGCTACTACATGGCCACTCCACTTATGCAGCTAATAGCTACCTACTCTACATAGATGGATTAGAAGCCCAAAGGCCCTCCGTGTTGTCCAGGCTCTCACACTTTGCCAAATAAATAATGTATGTGTAAAGTGCATGCATGGAATATCTATCCTGCCACTTTCTCTCCTCCTTACTACAATACACCCATACGGACATCTCTACATACACGCGCCCTCCTCTTTTTCCCATACAGTCGACCGGGATACTATTTTACTCTTCGGGGAATATAAAAAGTCACTACATAAAACAGCGCAGCAGAAAACAATAGGTAGTTATCCTACATAAATGGCTAGCTACCAAACTAAGTAGACATGAAATCCAATACTCTCACTTTCTCCTTCCAACAACAACGCAATTGGAACATTTTATATCTACAGACGAATCAAGACGCACAAATACCAAATCCAATTGGGAAAACAAGTCCGACTCGAATAAGACGTAATTCTACTATGTCATGCATATTAATGACACTAACAAGTTGCAAACTCCATTCTATTCGTTATTACGTCCCATGAACACATGTACATGTTTATTTATTTACATTTAAAATGCAAATCAACAAATAAACGACAACAACAAAATACAATAACCTACTGGTTCAATAATTTCGTGATCCATGACATGCCATGTTCTGTTTAAGCTAAGCAAATCACTTACATTGAGTGAACCTTGGTATGGATTTCTCGATGAATTCATAAGTCTCTGGCTACTTATTTGGAAAACTATGTTTGAGGTTAATAATAATAATATATTAAGAAGTTTTATTTAAAAAAAACGTTTGCGTCATTATCTGTAGTAGATATAAATCGAATGGTTGTTTAGTGAATAAGTGAGTGTTAATTTATGTTTTATTGGTTAAAGCCGTGAATCCTCCTTTCAACTTGATTTGCTCATCGCTAAAATACACAAATAAATTATTCGTGGGAAGGATAGTGGTAGGTCTGGGAGAGTTACGCCTATTTTTGTCCTCGTTTTATATGTAGCCATGCAGTGTCTAAGTGCC
Organism: Tomocerus nigrus; assembly: GCA_019776505.1. NCBI lineage: Eukaryota > Metazoa > Arthropoda > Collembola > Entomobryomorpha > Tomoceridae > Tomocerus > Tomocerus nigrus. Next base: position 27,300 of record JABASI010000011.1, on the reverse strand, counting down.
GGATTCGGATATTCCGAAGGCTGCTATTTCAGCTGGGTGGATATTCCTTTATAATATTTGGATGTTTAATTAGGAATTATGTATTTTGTAGGATACTTTGATGTGTTTTAGATAGTAGTCTAGCTGGCATCTGTATTGGCTGCATTGTCTGAATTGATAACAGGAGAGTAGAGCGAAGGAAGGAGCCATTAGGTACTAGAGACTTCTTTTTCTCTATAGGTGTACGGTGTACTAAATAAACTATCATTGTTGAAGGTAAAGCAATAAAGTTTTCAAAGCCTTTAGTTTAAATAAGGGTCTGGGTAACTATTTGCATAGGAACCGTAAACAGGAGAATCGTCTGCATCTAGGCACACAGGATAGAGGGACTAATATCTCCCTATATGCACAACTAGGACAATCGTGCATCTCTGCGTGAATTCTTTATTTGCCTGACTTTGTGTGAGGAGTGAGATGATGTGTATATCGATATAACAAGGTTAAATAGAAAACGGTTGTGTTCTACAGGATTTTATGATGCCTAGACAAAGTATTTATTTGTAGCTGATAAAGGTAGCTACGTTGTTTTTTCAGGCGCCGTCTATTATGTGTTTAGTCGTAGTAAGCCTCTAACAACTTGTATTTATATTGGCCTGTCGGCTGTCGACTATGTCGTCGCCCTATAGCGCCAGATAATTATATTGGGACCAAACTAAAGCTATAGGAAAATATTTTGTTTAACTTTGGCTCTGACAGTAAGTTTGACTTGCTACGTGTGATCTTGATCACATCACGTCATAAAAAACTCGTAGTGTCTGCAAAATAAAACTGCATGTTCTGTTTTTCTTATGGAACAAGCGTTTGGATTTGCCGATGATGGAGAGATGTCTACGTACTCTATATGCATGTATAGCTTTATATTATATGAATAGGGCAGGACACACAGACACAGTAGGTACGTATATGGCACGAGAGGGTTGTAAACGGAGGAAAGTGCAAACATACATGAGTGCTCTGCCTTGTGCTATGCCAGACTAAGAGATAAGACAGGACAAGGGCTCTTGACAGAGTAAAGAAAATTCACAATGCAGGAAAAATACACAAACGAGGACCTCAAAGAGGAAAACTCAGGAACCTCCGGCATTCAGCTAGAAATGAGAGGAGGTAGCCTCCGTCTCCCTACCTCCTCCGTCCTCCGCATGTGGTTCTACTTTTCTGTCAAAACTGAAGTCCTAGCCGCCTCTATGGTAAATCTATAAAATTATTTGGTAATAATATGTAAATATATGCATTTATAGCCTAAGAGTTATTTATCATAATCACATCTGTATTAGAGCCATGACACTACAAATACTCCTTTACACTCTCATTTTTATTACATGATTTTTATTTGGAAATATATTCATGTTTATAGAGGTAGGGGCTATTATGGTCCGTCTAGTAATTCTACGCACGGCGTCCATAATTTATTAAAGTCTAAGTTGCTATTGCTACTACTATAATATTATTCTGTAAGAGTATAATAGAAGGAAGGGCATTAAATCACAAGTTGAAACAGACGTCTTTCACTTTATCCATTGAAATCGCTTAGAATTTGCAAATACGATAGATGAAAGGAAATGTCTCATGTGTATCATCCGCGTAGAAAATCTCACAGGACTTATTGCATTAAAACCCAATTATACCTGAGAGCAACTCAAATCATCAACTCCTCTGCCGTTTGGAAAGCCTTCCCCACCTACTCCTCCTATAATAATATTCCTTTGGAGCTGGAGAACAGAAGAGCGAGCGAGTTTTGTAGAGCGGCAGACACGCCACTCTCTCTCCTCCTTCCCTCCACGCTCTCTCGCACTCTTCAGCTTAGTTTCCACCAGAGCACTGCTTCTAAATGACATATTTGCAAGGCTGATGAGTTAAGAGATTTGCGCTTTAATTCTTCCTCATAGTTTTCATCAAATTCTACTTTGGCTACACACGCTTTCATGTCTTGTCTTCCGTTCAGTGTGTTCGAAATGAAAATGCAAATCCGCTACATGGCACACACTTCCCTTATCTATATTGTATTAGTAAACTAATAACAAATTAACGGAAGAAACCTTAATGAATAGTAAAACACATTTAAAATACTAGCTCGTCCAAAGCAACATTCCCTTACGTCCCTACACTCTAACATCCTTACACGAATTTCTCGGGCTATATGCTCTAATGTTAGTACACACCTTGACATCTTTCTGCACAACCAGTGTCTTTTACTTATATAGGCAGCACGGTGTAAGCACCTATTGTGTTTAACAATTTAAAGGCAACACATAATTAAGTCAATGGCTGTGTTTAAGATATTGTACACGCTTGCCATTGGAATTGATCCAGACGTCCAGACCACCCATGTTTTGCAAAGTACAAGACTCCTTACCTCAGTTTATTTTTTTACCCTGAAAAATTTAACTGTAAATGTTTAAGGAAACTGCTATGGATATCTATACACAGATGAATATTAGTCAAGTGTTGTAGGTAGCATAAAATAATCCGTGAAATGATTTTCCCAGACCAAAAAAGTCCAAAGAAGTGGCTCTGCATCTAATCGGAACAAATTCAAAGGAAAAAAATGATGAAAGTGGAAGTTCATATACCATTTTGGATTAACTTAAGATTTTGGACAACTTTCTACCCCCTCCCGTTTCCGTATGAGAACCCAACCTTTGTGGTTATGTAGATAACCCGCACGTTCCATTTACATCATTTTGTTTTTGGTAATTTGGCTGGTTTAGATGCGCAATGAAATCTTAGGAATTCTTCTTTTCTGGGCAAATAAAATTTTGTCCAAATTAACTCGCTTCGCAGTTACATTGCCCGCTACTTTTGCATAAGTCAAGACATTTCCTTCCTTTCCTATAACAGTTTCCTTTACACCTACCTCCATACTGAACTGAATTAACAATTATAAACATTTGCTGGAAATACAAGCTTACTTATATATAGATAGTCACGGTTTAATAGTTCCCAATTTTATGCTCATACGTATTTCATAGATAATACTCATTCTTTCAGTTATACTAATATAGCTGTTTCCACTCCCCAGGGCGATAACTTAGTTGGTAGTATTTTGTAAAGAGTAGAAATGCGTAAGCACCAAAAGATTTCGGATTTAATTGAAAAACACGGAATGGCTATTGAGAGAGAAGAGAGAGAAATTGAAGTCAGACAAAATCTGCAAAGGAAATGGCATTGTATTTACATTTTTACTTGATGTTTATTGTGCTATTTTCTTTTGGGTTGTAAACCAACATAACCAACTGTTCTTCCGAACTGCTATAGGACGGACATAAAATTGAAATGTGCAGTCAGCACTATAGAGTACATAATGGATTATACGGTGTAATCTAACGTGGCTATTTAGAGTTAGTATAATATGTGAACGCATTACGGGGAAAATTATAATGGTGATTCAGTAATCATTTTGTTGATGTTATTGTGCATTTAGTGAGTTGTTGCATTTGTTATAGTAGCTCCCATTTCAATTTGGCCAAAATAATTCCGTGGCAGACACATAAAAGATCAAATAGATAAAAGTTAGGAGGAAAATGTGCTGTATGTACATATGCAGAGATGGATAAATAATCTGTCTGTACATGTGCATAGCCGCAGAATAAAAAGTACTGATGTGTTGTAGGCGAGGAGGGAAGCTGTTTTCTTTTTAGCATATCATAGCGCCTATGAACATTCACGCTATACTGCGTGCATCATTTCAATAAATCTCTCCTCCGCCTATCTTCAATTCAACATTTTTGCCGTCCAAGCAAGAAAACATGTGGTAGTTGATAGTTTATATATTTTTCTTTGAAGATGAATCGCTTTGTTCTGGATGACAGGAGTTTTATTTCACTCTTGAAGACCAACAGCGGAGCGTAGAGATAATAAAATTATGCAAGAAAGCCATAAGGGTATCTTGAAAGTCTACATAATATACATATGGTATACAAAATGAGACATGTGTGACAGTACACACTCTGTAACTGTGCAACAAGACATCACAATAAAATAATTCCATTTTTACTCAAAGTAGATCCAGGCTAACATTCAAACTATTTCAAACCCTACTCCCACAATTACAGTGACCTATAGATTTTTGGGATAAATACCAAATTCTTCAGCATGAATAGGTCAGAGTTATATAGAGTAGTAACTTTTGCACTTTCTGACAACAATTTAATTTCTGAATGATAATGATATGAATTATAAAATAGACTTTTAATAAGTTCCTTCAGTGCAAGTTAAAGTAACCAATACAAATATAATGTGGTGTCTTTTAAAAGATGACGGCTATTAAATTTCAATAGATAAAAATGACATTAGGAATAAGATTAGGTGAATTGGAATCGTAAAAGGAAGCTGAATGGAAGTCGGAAGCATTAGCTGCCGAAGTGACTGAGGAGCGTAAATATGTGTTCTTGTATTTCAGTGAAAGTGCAATGTTTGTGTGTTTTGTTTTTATAGTGCGTTTTCCCACAAAGACATGTGTGAGGACAAAGGAAAGCAACCAGTGATCCAGTTGAATTCGGAACGCTTGGGCTGCTGCTGTTGGCTGGAGAAAGGGTTAAAATGAGTAGAAATGCTCGTGGCTTGGCTTGGGCATGTTGGCTCGAGAGTTTCCTCTGGTTTGTTGAGCACTTGAGAGTATGCAGTTGAACGATTAGGGAAAGTGTGCACACGATCTACGAAGTAGGACTACATATCTGTACTTACGTATAAATTTGCTCCCATGAATTATGAATTATGGATTATTCCATCCTAATGCACTCACGGAGAGAGAAATAAAGCTCTCTAGGAAAGAAAATTGACCCATTTTCAGATGGGAAGTTTACATTAAATTTCTCTCAAGTTGTGGCAATGTGAGTATCATAATGAATACCATAATGGACCGTAGGAAAGGTACGCTCTTTCCTTTTGAGCCACGGAATTATTTAACGATTTTGTGAAGCCATCAACTCGTGGAGTTTATGGGAAGCGATTCGAAAGATATTTACACTCTAGTGCCATTCCTTTCTACTTTTAAAATAATATCAATACAAACATAACTAAGAGCACACTTACACAACAACTAGTTCTCATCCTTAATTACACCTTGAATAATAAACGTGAAACATATGTACGCCTTCCTCTTTCCGCTACATCCACTTGCATTAGAAATGTACATCTGCACAGCTCCATTCACAGAGGATATGTACTTCCCAATGATTTCCAATTTATCAATAACTTTTGATTACATGCTACAGACACTGCCTACTGACAACTCCTACGGAGTCCTCCTTGGGACTCCTCTACCCTCCTGGCCTGCATTAACTTGTAAATTATTGAATGCTTTAAGATTACTAACAAACTGTCTTGTTGCTTCATACATAAATAAATTATTATAATGGAACATTAAAATATAATTACCAGTATGTGACACATTCAAAACGATTAGTTATGTACTTTCTCTTTAATGTAAATTGTCAGAGTAAAAGTAACGCTCTGCCTACTGTTACACCTAAAAGTAAGTTTCGCCGATGACAGCCCAACTAAAAATTTGAACACTGGAGTTCTTTGTATTGGTATCATGCGGATCTACCACACAAACTTTTCTCTGAAACTTCTTCGAATACACTTCGATGTGTAGAATATCATCACATCAATGCTACAATAGTAAAACATCCGAAATACAACAATGGCCATTTATTACGTCTCGAATTTTCCATGTGCGGCTTATTTACATAGAACAGATGTATAACTGCGTAGTTAGAATATTTACCATTGTAAATAGTACATCATACCTAGTCAAGTATTTCAATTTTGCATATTTGCGTGTGCTTTCAACAATTCATTTCTGTCTATTTTGTAACTCAATCTAATAATTCGCCGAATTACCCACTCATTTCCCCATACTCATTTTCATATTAAATTCAAAAATTTGCTAATAGTGAAATAGTGAAACTTCATTACGCAAATTGATTTTTAAATAAGACACCTGGCCTATGTGACAGAAGGATTTCCATGAACTGTGGACTAGTATCATGTATTTTATAGAAGAAGGGCGCATATATTATTAGTATCTCGCTCTGAACAGGAATATTCCCGCTGGTTGCATTGTCGGTATAAATAATTTACAACAACGTTGGCAAACTTTCTCATTGGGTTCGCTATTTGACACGTAGCACGTTGGTATTTCCATTTGCAAAGTAAGTAAGCGTATCTATAGGGAGTAGTGAATAGGAATATGCGGATTATACTATTTCTCACCATAATAAGTAAATGTATTGCCTTAAATCTATATTTGTGGTTTGCAGGGGGAAAAAGAAGGGTAATTTCATGAAGCTAAAATAAAAGTGCGGACGGACGGAGGAGCTTTCTAAGATAGTTTGTTGTGAAAGAAAAGTAAAAGTGAAACTATAGCTGGTAAGATCCATTTTGATCTCAGCGGGAGTTGAACATGAATGTATGACAGTCAATGAATCATGACATGATTTGATCTGGTCTTGTAAAAGTGTTTCTTTTCTATTTATCAAGCTGCCATAGTAAGTATTATTAGTATTCTCTTCTATCTACATTCAATATTTCAATGCATAACTTTTCCTGTGCCCACAGAGCAGAACCAATAAATAAAAACTAGGGAAAAAAATCATAAATATATGTACAGAGATAAATATAAGGGGGCTAGGCTATTTCTCATCATGTGCTCTCGTGTGCCGAGAGTTAGTTGAGGAGCTTCTTTCTTTTTCTGTCTAAAAGTAAGAAATCCGTTGTATGCAAGGCATGCCCCTTTCTCCTTAGTAACATTTACACATTGTAAACACATTGGAAGGGTTGAAGCTTGTAAAAAAATATTTTTAGCATTAGAGCCGCCGCGCGCCTCGTCACCGATTTCCACACACACATCCAGTATATTTTCTAAAAACATTAGCGACTGACTGACGATGGCTGTATCAACGAATCACACTACCATAAAAATAAATGGATATTAGTTGTTGCTAAAGTTTCTTGTGTGTCTAAGAAACGATAAAGACACCCTTTGTAGCACCGATAATTCCAGTGTAAACATTCAAAGTATGTGATAGGAAATAGGAAGCCGAAGAAAGAAAATAAGGACAAAGCTAACAATAACATTCTATGTAGGTACATCGAAATACAAGACGCGTGCATATCCTAACCAACAACAGCTCCATACAACAGTCAGTGCCCGCACATATTATTATATCCCCCATCATCCAACTACCACTCTGTCTCTTCCCTATGTGTGTGTGGTGTACATGTAGCTCTTCTAGCTGCAGTCAGAAGAAGGGAGAATGGAGTTGGCTATATAGTAGAAAAAACAAATGGTGTCTCTGTAATAGTAGACTAGTTTGATGATAATACGTATATAATAAGGCTTGACTTAAAGTGCCACTAGTCGCAACCTTTTCTCCTCCATTCATCCATTTGCTCAAGAAACATATTGTGGCCCACAAAGAACATTATTGTACCTTCTTGCTCTTTACAAGGAGAGTAGGAGAGACGGAGTAGTTGCGAGGAGAAGGTTCATTGCAAGTCATTACATTAGAGAGATAGCAAGGAACGTCGTCTGTGTACACCGCACTCTCACTTCACTTTCTTTTTGTGGCGAGGCTTAAGCAAAGGAGCCTATGTGTCTATAGCAGACCTTCCCGCATCCCTTTCCCTCAGCTGGACACAACAGAACTTCTAGATTGACCATCGAAATGCGAGTGTAATGGCATTTGAGGCATCAAGTGTTGTTGTTCCTACATCCAGACGGCCCTTCCCTTGATTTAGATAGACTGCTTTATAGACATCTACACTATAGGCCTACACATTTATACACTGCTGAATTAGCAATAGCTACCTACCTATGTACCTACTATCTGTATGTAGTGCATGGAGAAAGTACACAGAGAAAGTGCATTAGGCATCACAACATACTTTCCTATCTCTTGTAAAAGAACATGTTAGTCTACTAAACACACAATGTTTATTTATGCACTGCCCTGACATCCTTCTTTATTGCTCTGGCTTGAGTAAATAACAATTACTTCCAACAGAAAAATTACTGCAAATATCCATCCCAAGGCTACACGACTCAAATCACTCAAATTCATATAATTGCATAGGAAAAATGCCTTTTAGCCTGCAGAAATAATATATAATTTAATATCTCAGACTTTGTTGGATTCTGTGAACACAATCTTCATTTTCATACACTGTACTATTTGTTATAACGGGAATAGGTTTGCAAAAAGAATCAATTGGAGAGAGAGAGAGAGAGTGTGACAGAAATTTAAAAAATGTAAGCCACAAAGTTCTAGGTAAGTAGTACAGTGTGCACTAATGGCTAGTTTTGTTCCTATTAGGGAATGTAGTTTATTGTTGGCCGTAAGGCAATGCAATGCCAGAAAAGCCTTGTACAGCCAATTTAGAAAAATTGTTTGAGTGAGTAATGGAAAGTCAGACAGAATCATGCCAGGGAGGCTAGACTAAATATATTAATCTGACCAGCCAGACCAAAAGCAGAACATTTCAGGTGTGTCTACTACGAACGACGACTATGCCTAGCCAGATATACTTACTATGCCCGCTATATCTACATACACTCTACTGCTACTACAGAATAAGTAACTATACTTTTTTGGCCTCTGTGTGGGAATGCGAACGTTTTAGCAAATGTAAGTAGAAAAGTATTAACTACATTCGGAGTATCTACACAGTCAACGTGTAGCAAGGGTCAGTTGTACTTATGTATATAACTATATAACCCACGTTCACGAAACCAAACAGCTATCCACTTTGACTTCCTTATTCTTTCTCCCGGACAATTTGTCCCGCCACTCGCCCATATCTACCAACTTTTGTCGATAATATTTTTAATTCTCATTAATCGTGTCCACGAATCAATTATGTACGCTTTGTAAATTTGTAACAAGATGTAAAAATATTCAATTTGATTTTAGTTTTTTAGTTGGACCATGGTTAGAATTAGAATTGTAATTAATTTATATTGTAATAAATAGTATTTCCGTATTTAGAGAGGATGATGGGATTTGAAATGTGTCTGTAATGAATTGAGCATAGGATTAAATAGGAATAGAAAAATAAAATAGGAGAGTAGGAATATTCCGGGTAGGAATTGTCAGCTCATGATGACTACAATGGCAATAAGTTTCTCGTCAGTGAGTAGCTAGGAGTAAAGGAGGTTGTGGTACAGGAGAGTGCTGTACTGTTTTCCGTATGATTTTCTGTGCTGTGAGGAGGAAAGCAAGCAACTTCATCGATTTGGCCGTGTAGAACTTTGATGAGGTTATGATAAGCCAACTCGCGTGTTTGGTCTACTCTAAACAACCATCGATTCCATCTTGTTACTAGTCACCTTTATTCCCTACTCATACACTTTCTACTACAATAAGTAGGCACCGGCACTACTTACGTGCATAAGTAGAGGCAGGGAGCATATGCCAACAGAAAATAAAGCTACCTATGCTATACTTAATTTATTGTACTAACACTGTTTTACTTAGCCTCCTCCTCACTTTCTTTGATTTTCTTACTTCAAAATAATCCAGCGGAATAAAATGTAGAAACAACCCCGTCGGATTAGCAAACGCTTTTTCTGACATCATTAAATATTCGAAATTCATTTCGGCAGTTGTAGCACAAAGCTCTAACTACGGCGTAATTGGCTAGGCACTCAAAATCAGCTCTTATCCCAGGTGTAGCTATTGTTGTAACTTTAGTGTCTACTTGGCCTGACGCCTTCTTCCATCCACCAGCTCAGCCACCACACTGATTTCTACATGTTACTAGACCATTGTCCTACTATTTCTCCTAGATAAAGATAATGAACGGGAAAATGAGTCAAAACCTCCAGCTAAGGATAATATGAAAGCGGATTTTCAAGGCGCAGTTACATTTAATCATAGGCTATATTCTGTTTCACAGAAATTGCCACCGCATTGCTTAAATAATTATGAGATTCTAACATGGCTTGGTGCGTAACTTTCACCACTTCAATCGATACGATTGGACGCTATAATTATACGACTAGGTAACACAATCACAACCTATACGTACACGAACTGATTCACTGTATCCATTATATATATTTGTATGCCTCCATTTCATTCATTCATCTAACATCATAATCCATTGATTCAAAATAAATATTTGATTGGCTAATACAATTACAAAATTCTTTCATAAATGAAAATAAACTTTTAATATCCTACTTTTATGGGTAAGTAACATTTAGCTCTTCATTTAACATTCTAATCTTTGCTACTCTTTTAATTTTTACGGAGTATTATAAATAGGCAAAATTTGACGAAGAATTTGGCACTTTCCTAATCTTCATCAATGGCTATTTACTTGCACGCAATGTTATTCATTCGACCAATGCGATTCTGTTTCAATTTTGAAAATAATTTTTATAAAAATGATAATGCACTTTCTCCCTTGAAGGAGATTTATTAAAGTCTGTATATAATAAATTACTTAGCTCGCATTGAATCCAAGCATGCATGCGATTTATTTTTAGAAAAGAGTAAGAATTAAAGGGGAGAGGAATACTAGTTTAGCAAGAATGGCATTAGAGAATGCATTTCGTAGCTCTAGGCAGGAGTTACATTAGGAAATCGAAAAAGAAGAGATGAGAATGTGGGTTACGTACTTACGTACGTAGGTAGGTAGGTGTGTAGTGTGTGTAATGTAGGAGTGCGAAAGGGAGAAAGATGAGATGCGAGATTTTTGTGTTGGTTTGTGTATGTGTCTCCGACGTGCCTTCTGCGCTAAACTGATCTGATCTGATGTTGATCTCCTCCTGATGGGATTGGATAATGTGCCGGAGAGAAACAAAAGTGACAATCTCATCAGGACGCACACCAAAACAAATAAATATCCGACCGAGACAAGAATAATGTCAAGCGCAAAATGCAATTGGATTTTTCTCAGACTCAGCGTCGACTCTAATGTATTCAATTTCAGACAATCATTTTTTCTGTGCTCTCCAGTTGCCTTTTTTTCTGTTTTAGATCATCTCTCCCAGAAATCTAGACTATCTCTACCCTCCTTCCCACTTCCAAAAAAAATCTCTGTAGACACTTACACATGCGTGAGTGTTGAAAGAGAGTTAAAATAAAATGTGCCTATACCTACCTAGCTTCTATTAAGAGATTTTTTAATGTTTCTTATAGTTATTCGTCGAAACGGACGTTTAGTTTAAAACGGAGGCAAGTCAGGTCCACTTCAATTTAAATTAGAAATAAAATGTGCCAGTGATTTTCGAGGGAACGACAAACATTAGGACTTCCTCTGTTAGTGTGAACGCTTCATCGCTCCTAAGCATGCTAAAGAAAGAAGGAATGGCTGAAGAGTTGTAAAATGAGTCGAGCCGAGCAAGCAACGCTCCCACCAACCACCAAGCCAAGGAAAGAGGAAAGCAACGAAGAAATCGCCGAGAGAGAGGAAAGGAAATAATAATACTATAAGGGAAAGAATAACGACAGCCAACTGCCCTTATCTACACTCATTTTAAACTTTTATTAGAACTCCAACCTTGCAGCCGATTATCGCTTTCCACACTAATTTCCTATAGGCTTCTCCCTAACAGGGAAACTTCCTCCGAGTCTATTAGAACAGAGCAGAACCTCTTCTCATGCACTTCTAACCACGGAAAGCCCTGCTCACTATGTTTCTGTAATTAATGTACAAGTAACTTGTAATCGTCCAATCCTTCCATTCTTATTACCAAATATTTCTTGCCCTCTTACTTAGACCCACACAGCACAATTAGCCAGCAGTTGCCTCACTATACTTAATAGTACATAGCATTTCTAGCCCAAACTGTCTTGCCCACTGCTTGTACATACTTAATTCCGGACATGGAACAAATTAAATTAAATTGAAATCAATTCTTCGATAGAAGAATAAAAATTGTTTCTTTTCACACACTAATGGCACATATTACATTTATACAACGGACTACTCTCCATTGTCCAAAGGTGTTATTATCAAAATTGACTTCATTTTAATGGACTAGACCTTTCTTTCTCTCCGCAGTCAATTATACAACCTCAATCTTTAACAGCACATGTTACTGGCAATTTTTGCATTAAAAACATCAACAGTCATCACATTTTCTTGTTAGATGTGTGCAAGTTTAAATAATATTTACCAATGCTGGGTTGTTGGAAGGAATGGGCTATATTTTTGAATAATTCAATGACATGTGCATATATAAAGATGCAAAGAATGATAGTGTTTGCTTTTAATTAAATCTTTTACCGTAATTGAAATTAATTTGGCTGTCAGTGATTGATTAATAGCTTTCCACCACTGATAAGTAGCGGTACATATATTTTCTTCGATCCTATATATTAAGAAAAACGTTGTAAATGTTTAAATCTGTTGGATTTTATCAATTAACTTTGGCTATGTAGCAAAGTTTTATGAATGATTTATATATGTATTTGTACATAGAGCAACAATTTGCCCTAAATGGACTCTACTTCATTTCTTCTCTCAGGAGAAAGAGAGAAAATGGCTTTCTTTCGAGGATAAGCCGCCCCAGAGTTCTCTGGGTGACAAATGGACATCTTTAAGGTATACCATGAATGCACCAAGGAATAATTCTGTGTAGAGCTCGACTATAACGCTAAGGGAAATGGTGTGCGTGGAAACCTTCGAGACTTCGAGTAGGGTGTAATGCGCGATTATTTAGTAGTAGTTGACTATAGGTAGTAACTGGTTGAAAACTCCTACCTACATAAAATCTATAGGAACATATACATTTGTTTACATTTTTTGAAAAAAATTAGGTTTGTGATATAATTTAAAGAACATTATCTTAATGTTGCACACACAATGTATTTCTTGTATATAGCAATAGCAAAGTAGCATGAGAAAGGCCGTAGAACGATTTAAAGATCAGAAATGCTCTCAATCTTTTTTGTTTTGGGGGGTTTACTCACCTCTACACATTCTTCTCTGTTTGTCAAATCATGTATACGCCATTTCACATCACCTTAACTCACCTTAACTCCACTCAACCTTAAATGGCATTTTTCTTTCCTTCAAATGGCAATCTCCATAAAAATCTTTCACAACTACTCATAGCCGTGAAATTTCTAAGTCCCAGCTCTTCTACTACGCTTTAGAATTATAGCAAAAGGATATATCATTATAGCATGGCCACTATCAATATTCATTATTCCACTGCAGTAAATAAGTCCTATTATATTTACACACAGATTGTACGTGAAAAACACTTAAGTTTGAAACTCTTACTCACCATCAGGCAAAATACAATGTACAGTGTGTCATATAATTTAAATATTCGCATAACATAACATAAATTATTTTAAGGAGTCATAGAAGATTTAAAATTATGACATCGTTATTAACATTTTGTTGAGATTTTGGATAAAATGATATTTTCTTTATTTTCTTCGATTTATTTTAGTTTTTAAATATTATAACAGCGTTAGATTAATTTAAATAATTATTAGCGCAGTAATTAAATAATAAGGGGGGAATTGTTGAAATGCATCGTTTTTAATGTTTGAAATTCAGAGAGACAGAGAGAGGGGGAGGGTAGATATTACTAGTCGCCCTGTATGTTTCTATGTTTATATTATAAGTGTAGCCGAAATGTTGTGTTTGTGTTGTTGGGGAAGAGAATATTAAGTCGGAAGTATTTGCGAGGAAATCTAAGGCACTATATCAAAGGAGAAGTACAGATATAAATACAAACATATATCAGGGAGAAATATTCATGTCGATTGGAGACTAGGCTGGAGAGCAAGACGGACTCGGGACTACCTACCTCCATGCAACTTCACAATAAGAATTGCAGCCTTTCTACCTTGGGCTACTACTGGACGGAGGTAGCTCGGTCGGGAAACTAGTCCATCCATCCAGCCAGTGCAGTCCACTCACAATCAGTAAGTTATGTAATTCAAGTTGAGTTAACGTTCCTTTACTTTCTTCACTACCAGAGCTTTTCACCATTTTTCCACCGTAGAGTTACACTCTTACACTACGGCCGTGTAGCTAATCTCAAGAAAACCAAACCATTGACGCTGAACTGAATGAAGATAAAATCTAACTCTCTAGTTAGCAACTTGGTCACGAAACTCCGTTAGAAGCTTAGTACAAAGCGCAGATTTTCTCTATCACGTAATACAAAATCTTTTCTGTTTTCTTTCTAACGATGTGTAATATGCTACAGTCGACTACAACGCAGCAACATCTATTGTATCTTTGCGTATAAGTAGTATTCGATACGCGTAAACCAAACAGCCACTGTTACATATGACATGAATATATGAATCCAGTTAGCCATTTTTCAAGTTTACCACTCCAAAATAAAATATCTCTTACTGTCATCGTCTAGATAAATCTTTTTTGCCAAAACTCGGTTATATTTCAAAAATAAATCAGTTGTGTACAAGAAAACGAACTAATTTTTAATTAAATAAAATCGACCAAACCACTCGGGCCTAATTACATGAATACAAATATGAAACTGAAAGGTCATGAACATTTCTACACAAGACCATGCATATAGGATATAGGTTGACCTATACGATAAATTAAAATATATTTATTTTTTAAACTTAACTTTCCAAGTTTCATACAATAAATATTCCATAAAATATTTCCCAATTTGTGTAGAACTTTTTATTTATAATTTGCATTCTGGATACCAATACTTAGTATTTTGGGTCAGACTATTGTACGCGGATATCTTGAATCTTAAAGGCCGTAATGTGTAAACGAAAAATGCTCTACTGTTTCAATAAAAATGTTGAGTTTGTTATTACATAAAAGTGCTACACATATTTATTGCAAAATCATGTTATTAAAAGGCAATGTTTTACGATTTTCATTGGTTTCCTGCTTGTAGTATGTGTTTCTGTAATGTTGGTTTACTGCACGCAAGTTTTTTTCCTTCCTCATACATCAAATTTTACTATGAATTGAATGACTTCATAATAAGGTTCACTTTTTCATTCAAACAACGTTATACTTATTTGCATACATGTATTTATAATGGTAACAACGCCATATACTGTTAAACGTGTACGCAGTTACTAAATAGCTTTATATCTGACAGAATTTGAAAATAACACAAAATCTGTAGCTGCATAATGTGTAGTTGCAGATATTACATCCATTTCTTGGCAGTATAAGTAATAATTTCTAATCGTAAACCGGTTGATTGTAAGTTCTCGAGTGAGTGAACAGCAAATGAAATCTGTCTGAAATGAAAACAGGCTAAGCTACGTACTTACAAATAATTTCAGCACTAATGGCTGTCGAAAGAAAAAGACATCAAAATAACAAAATCTGAATTTTGTGGAATGAGCAAACGTAAACGTAAATTGTAGGCACAAAGACGATTAATGCAGCACAGTGACGCCACTTCTAACTAAAATATGGACAATACTGTATATGAAGCACATGACAATTGCCACTGTAGGTACTTGTGCATTTCCGTGGAGCTCTAAAAATATTGGACTGCAGGAAATGTAGGACAAATTTATGGGTTATCTGTCTGAGAAAATGTAAGTACTATGACCTACTCAAAGAACTCATCTTTAATGTAGCTGTGTGTCAAAAGGCTTAAATGATGACGAGATATTCAAAGATTGCCAGGATTTGTATCATTACAGGCTAGATTATAATTAGTATGAAATAATTCAGAGTGTCAAAAAGTTTCGTGTCTCTGAGACATTGTATGACTAATGGGAGTTGGAGTGGTGGAAGGTCTGAAAGGAGCTGGAGTTGTAGTCAGTAGCATTTAGGTAGGTGGTTAATACGGGTAATAGCCTATACTTTAAGTTAAAATTGACATGATGGTTGTGTTTTATGCAAATTGTAGCAAACATAACATGACAAGTTGTTTTATTGAATACTTAGATAATATAATGGCTGTCGTAGGAAGGAGGGAAGAGTAAGTTATAGTCAAGTTAAGAGTGGTGGAGTGTGCAGGAGCAAAGAAAGGACAAGAGGAGGAAAGAAAGGTCTGTAAAACAAATCAATCAGTAGGCAAACGAAACCAAAAAGAGGAAACGTAGAGCCAACGAGTCTGCATGCACACACATGCATACATGCATAACTAAACGTTTTCTCTCTTGCGATGCCATTTGACATTTAAAGGAAACTAGTTCTTTATTATTTTACCTGCAGCCAAGGACTTTCTTTTTCCTGCACGTAATATCCACACACACACACATACATAGTCGCTATACAAACGTCCCTCACTCTTCCACTACTATAATGTAGCGTGCTACGGTACGCCTTATAAATATCGTCCTCGACTACATTGTGTAGCACAAGAGTGCCACTGTCAAGCCAAGACAAACTAAACCACTCACACCTCAACTCACAATCCTCTGCAACCTATTAAGACTTTTTTCCCAAATAAATAGCTACCTACCGAAGAAGACAGACAGATACACATGTACATATTTGCTTACGTGTCCAATGTGCAACTATAGAGCCCTGCTATTCTTATAGTGCTCAAGCTATTTAATTTCAACTGTAGTTCCCATGAAGGTAGTGACTATTATTTATAATGTGATTTCTCCTGCACCGCAGCAGAAGCCACACGCATTCATTCATTCCTGCCTGGCTTCTTTCTAGCTTTGAATCATGTGAATTGTTTACAAATCTCTATTCCCTGAATTCTAAATATTTTCCCAGAACTGAGCTCAATTACAAAAAAGAGAGGACGAAAACTGTTCATTTATGAAAGAGGATGACTCCTCTCTTTCTTCCAAGGAGTCTCTTACTTACACTATCCTGAAAAACATTTATGAATTTTCTTGGACTAGTTTTTGTCATGGCATGACATGACATAGTATTACGGCATCGTCAATGCCATGACTAAATATGCAAATCATTAAATGCAAATAGCACTGTCTGCGTGTCTTCGCTCTTCTATTTCTACCTAGTAGCTATAGAGATTCCTCTGTGATTACATATTTTAATGGAATGTCAAACTCTGTTTTTGACACCTACTCCTACTACGTACATCCATTCCTCCAAAAGCACATTTACACAGAATATCTACAAAAAATTCATTTTCTTCGAATCAAAGATAACTAGAAATACCCTGGAGCGAGATGACTCTAGGGAGGCACATGGCACAATTCAAAGAAATCCATAAACAAACATTTCATCATCCTCTACTCTATTCACCACTGAAACACTAATGTAGGGCAACCACTACTGCAAAAAACAGCACGACCACATGCAAACTCTTAGTTCACGTAGCTTTTTGTTTCCCAATTCCACTACGTAAATAGGTACCTACTACGTGTATGTAAATGTAACTAACTAATACAATTCACTACTTAAGGGTATGTTCATTCTGTCGCGCCGCCTATACATTCATTCTTCTCAGTATTTTAATATGTAATTCTGATTCCACTACTATTGGATACAGCATAGTAATACGGAGTAACTAGAGTTGTGTACAGATGTGAGGTGGCTTTATTGTAAATTATTTCAGACTTTCTCGTGGAATCGTTAGTCATAACGAGAGGGCTGTAGTATAATTTATTCAGTTTACTTTTCTTAAAGGTCATACCAGTCATACGACACATGAAATTAGCAGAGTAATTTAATACAGCCAAAGAAAAGAACACAGCGGGAATAATGCGGGAGTGGGAGCATTCCAAGTAAAATATGGACAATTTATCTACATTTCAAATCATTAAAGATAAATTGTTAAGCAGATGTGATAGTTTCATGTGGCAAACGTCATGTTGTGTACTTACAACTGTAAATGACTTAAATTTCTAATAAAGATTGCCTTTTCTAATGCGCTACCTATTACATTATTACATACGAGTGTAAAAAACAGTCGGCTTTGTGTAAAAAGACATTAAATGTATTCACCTCACACACATTAATTCTTGTTGCACGTTTATTGCGTAAGTATGTAAAGAAGAAAGTATATAAACTTAGGTACTGAGTTGAAACGCTTTTAAGTAGTGCCATCGCTCAAAATAAGTAAACCTGGTTTGGCTTTAATAACTCAAAAACGTCCACCAGTTTCCCAAAGCAGGAAATAGACATTAGAATTTATTGCACAACTCAGTAGGTACCTTAACTGATTTACTCCCGTCGACTCTCACTTGGAAATACTTGACTTCAACTCTTACACTCTACAGCTCCACTATATAGGCACAGGAGCATTTCAGATTAACTTTCTCACAGCTTTCACTCCAGTGAAACTTGTGTGCATTTGAACAAACGTTGTAAAATTGCAATTTTCCCTAAAGTTTGCCCTTTAATTTCCTTACAATTGTTTAATAACTGAGTTTATGGATTCTTTATAACTTTTTAGTAAGTCTCATGCCGCATTCTTACTGTCATACAAATGACCAATAAATAGTGTCGGAGATTTATGCATGTCCTGTGTAATATAATATTCCCTACTTATGTGTAACCTAACATTTCACTACTCACTATATTATGCTACTCCCTACTCAAAATGAGTATGTTTTGTAAAATATTGGGCTTTTCATAACATTTTACATAAGCGTATAGTTGGACACATCCTACCTTTTGTTGTACTTAATTACTGCGTACAAAGGCAGGTGCCCACCTTGTTGCAATTTTCACTGGCCACATTACAGAAAATTGCAGTTTGGGATTTTAAACAATTTTTCATGTAGAATTGCAGTGAGTATAGGATCGTGGCGATAGCATTAGTATATCTAGAACATAGTAATGACCATAGGTGGCTATCAAGTGAGCTATGACATGCTGAATCTGATTATGAGTGGTTCTGTGAAAGTAGGAGAATTACTGTTAATAGACGGTAGGAAAAGGAAAGTTGAGGTAAGGGAAGTCATTTGGTTTATGCGACGATTAGTCTACAGTTTAGCTTCGTAGTATGTGTTACTCGTACTGCGTTTATGCTGGAGAGACATGAGACACATTAGAATACAATTAAGGACATGGACATGTACAATCTTTGGATTTTCTCATTTTGTGCATTGTGAAGAGTGAGTTTGGGATTTAAAGACACGTCCTGTACTAACAATTGAGAAGCAGACATGCATATTAGAGTTTCGTTCCGTGCGGCAGAGTACAACAGTTAATTATGTTCATATTCATGTAAGAAGGATTTGATTTTGCCTTGCAAGGATTTAGTTTTGTTTTTCCTTTCGGCATCTGTTATTCCATTAAGCAAAGTTGGAATTGGCGAGTCCGTACATAACATATTATCCAGTTACACGGCGTTGCGTTATGCAATGGAGAAACGTTAAGTGCTACAGATAGAAGTGGTGAGCCTGCATCTGTTTCCACGAGTTTTACATAGTTAATAGGAGCGGGGAGGGAGGCAGGTAGGTCGGAGCACGGAATTCCGCACAGCACACACACACACAGAGCCTCAGCCAGCGCTAAGCCTGGCAGTTGAAGGAGGGAAAAGGAGAAAAGGAAAAGTAACGTGATTTTGTTTGCATGTGCAAGTTAAAAGTAAATAGAGTAAAGTGTAGTGTTTAGTGTTTCTATGTCGTTGGGTCATGTGAGGGAAATGTTGTTTAGTGAGTGGGCATGGCACTGGCACTGACTGCATAGGTCACGGCAGATCCAGCCGAGTTGACTGAATTAAATCGTGTGCCCTCGGCCTGTCTACCATCAAACTTGTATGATCTGCTGGAAAGTCCTATAGGACGCCCGCTTTAAATTATACGCTGAGTTAGTGTATTGCCATAAAATCATAAAATTAGCCCATTTAGGCAGTTGAGCAGTCATAGAGCCCCGTCGTTACGTAAGGACACAGACCGAGCACCATAGTCCCGTCTAATCCAATCTAATTTGGAAGTAAATAGGAAAAACAAGGAACTAACTAATGCTAAACAAAAGTCAACTCGATTCCAGTTCATTTCAATTCGGTCCGCTCTAGCTCAAGTAAAACTCTGCTCTTTCATGGCGAACCGCCGAATATTTGCATGTGGGTTTTTACTTTTTAGTTCACATTGCATGGTAATTTGCACCTGCCTCCACCCGCAATAATCGTATCGCACCGCAGAGAAGTGGCGGTATGCTATGCCAGGGAAAGTCATGTTATTCTATGCTAATAGTTCTTACATTACATATAACTAACCGAGCATGGCATATGCTTATACTATTTATGTCGCTCCCATTATATTATTATGAGCAATAGTCCAACTCACTCCTGTCCTCCTATGCTACAGTATGCCCGACTGTAATATTATTCGAACAAAGTAGCTCTCGCTATATCTCCCCTGGCATCTACACATAATATATATTGAAACATGCCACGCTCAAAGGTGAAACAAACAAACAATTGTGAAAATACCTAGTGCTACTTTAATATATTAAACTATCTGTAGCAACTCCGTCCACCACTTTACTTTGTTCACTCAGTTGGTCTTGGTGTAGAGTGAAGGAGTTGGCTGCCTGGCTGGAGGTTAGCGAGGGAAAGCCAAAGAATATTTTAGATATACTTACTAAACAGTAAGTAGGTGAGTTAGCCGAAGTCTTTGCCACTCTTATACTCTGGTTTTGTAACACCACGTTTCCTTTCTCTACACTTTAAATAAAGTTCCCACTACTTCCCAGCCACCATATAGCAAATCGCCTTAGAACTAAATAATGTCATATCAATGTCTGTGCTCTAGGTAGGAGCAGTTGACGGAGCTAATTCCACTAATAAATAAATATATAGAGGAAGGTTACTTACGAATCCTTTTAAAACACAACCTACTTACTTACTGCATTCTACGACCACTATCTTGTCCATATTATTTTATGCTTTCTCTCTCTCTCTTATTTCTACTTATTATTATGACTACTTTACCTTAGCCTAGAAAAGATATCGCAATGGAATCGGAGAATGCAGCCAAAGAAAATGACCCGCACAAGTAAATACCTTTCCTTTTATATTCTGGCTGAAAAGTGAAAAAGTTGAGAGGGGCCGCGAAGTCCTCCCATGAGCAGACGGTGCCGGCCAGTCAGCCAGACCAAGAACCAAACCAGAGCACACAATTCAGCCAACTTCATAATAATTTTCCTTTCCGTCTATGAATCTATGTGCTCTGTGTGTGCTCGTGCTATCTTGTTGGGAGTGGAGGGAGCTGTGGGAATGAGAGACTTCTCAGTCTCTGCATGTGTAACTATTTGTAATCCCAATGTTCAGCATTACTTTTCCAGAGGAAAACTTTCTCCAAGGTCTCCACCTCAGGTCAGGCTCTCTGCCAATTTAAATGTATACAGTCTGGCAATGTAAGTATGCATTTATTTCCTTGTAGAAAACACAAGTCACATTCATTAGAGAATTGTAGTGGAGTGGAGCTGGTTGAGTCACGACGACTAGTAGTACTCTTCCACCAGGCACAGCTCACTATCCTGCCTACCCGCCTCTCTCTCTTTCATGCACTATCCTTACACATGGCAATGGTGCTAGGTAGTTAATAGCTTTCATTACTTATTGTTAGTTACTTCATGCATAAATACTTTATATTATTTCACTCCACAATCCAAGTGCTTTCTTATGTTTCATTGTCGTCATCTATCCAAAACTAGACAACCTCCCCACATTTCTGACTCTCACAGCTCCTTACACTTCCCAACACCAACACAACTAACTACAACACATTCCCACTCACTAATAACATTATCCCTTAACTTATCTGGCTACTACTACTAAAACTACTAATCCCTATTATAGTCCCAAAGTGTCGCACTAATTAATGTCATGCACTCACTTCACTAACACAATATTGACAAATTGTTCAAATATCAATGAATACCTCCAGCCCTTTATACCACGCATACCTATACCTATATAAATGCATTACATAAATAGAACGCGGCCTGAAAGAAACCTAAATCTATCCTACACCTCTTTCACTACACATTCCCCGACTAGGATATCTCAACTCTTTTCACTGCTTGGTGAAAGTAAATCTTCATTCTCCTTTCCCTTCGCCAGCGCCGTCTAGTTTTATTTCTGGAACAGTATTCCTCTCTCTCCTCATTTTCTCCAGAGCGACTTTCCAGAGAAAGTACTTTCTGCGCCATCTGAGCACCAACGCTGCTATTCACTGGAAATGTTCACTTTTCTCCCCTTTCTACTTCTCTTGACTTTCACTAGAGTGCCTCTCCGAGCTTTTTTCGTTGAGTAAACTTGCCCTGTATTCATAGGCTTTGAAGACATGCAGTTTCTGGAGCTTTTCTCATTTCACATTAATACTTTTCCTATCTTGTATCATGAAATACAGTTCTACCTCGGGAGATGTAATTTTTCCACTAGTGCAGTGAAGCGTGGGTTAGAAGCTGTACAGGGATGATAAATGCACTTGTATTAGCAAGTTATCAGTGTGAAAACATTCTCAGGAGGAGTCAAAGGATTTTAATGCTATGCTTGCGTCAAATAAGAGCAATGTTTTTAATGCCTGGCAATATTGCAAATTGCACTAGGGCAATAAATTAAAATATGCAATTTAAGTCTTTCACACTAGAACTGTTTTATGGGGGAAAGTAGTTGCGTCGTGAGTGCTGTGGGTTTTTCTAGTTCATTGAGGAAGAGGACGTCAGTAAATTTTAAAATTTATACTGCTACATGCTAAAATGCTACGATACATCATCAGCTTCCTCACAACTTCCCACCCGTCATTAATTCCATAAAATGTACCGAACGGGAGCAATGGTGATATGTTTACACTTTCGTGCTTTCATCGTTTCTCCTCTCGATCCGCCCTCTTCTATTATTTTTCAGCTCCACACTAAAACTGGGCATTAGCTCATTCATATTTCTATTTACAAGGGATGCCTATTCATTTTATGCTAAAGCATCACTAACGGCAGCCTTTAGTCTCTTCTACTTTGTAATACCTACAAAGTTAACTAGCTCCTCTGCTACTTATTCCACTGAACTTTAAGTCATATTTTCTATTTTGTGGCCTCTATTAAAGATATTATCCTGCGAAAGAGAACAAGGTATTCCCTTGGGACGGATGAGGCGAGAAAATTCTCTCATCTCTTCATTTTCCACTGTATTATCTTCTTCAGAACTAAGACTGCCCCTACCCTACCTACTAAATGCATACATTGCATTTACGGAGAATGTATCTGAATATATTGAAGCTCAACGAGATATTATCACTTGCGTACAAAGTTGAGGTGAGCTAAAAGTTTCATCAAACTCACTGAGAAACCGGAGCCATGAAATTATGAATTACTTAACACAACAAGATACTTACACTCTAGTAATTTAATTACATATTATCGTCTGTACAGAATTAACTTGTGAAGTTCTCTACATAAATTTCCCAAGCTTTTTTTGGTACATTTTATTGGAGTGTACCTTCCAGCAGCAAGACTCTTAAAGGCAAGGTCCCTATATCGACTCATTATTATCCTTTTATATGTTTCTACTTATTTCTAATAGGAAATATCGGAAAAATACGTCGTTACTATTAGCTGCTCATGAGAAACTATTTGTGGAAATAATTCTACTATTCAATCCTCTTTGCTTTGTAACAAATTAATTTGTATTCCAAATGCGTTCAAAAATATACATTGAAACGTGATAATGAAATAGTTGAAGGATATTCAGGTGAGCGGAGATGAATAGCTAAGAGTTATTTATTATGTGTAAATATATATGTACTACTTGCTCATATTTATATGTGATTGTGTATGATACATTATTGTATTGTTGTTTTGGAGTGAGATATAATAAAATAAACTAGGAGGGGCTATAAATATCTTTTCGGTGGAGGAATAAGTATAGCAATGGGAGTGCAATAAATTCCCGTGGAGTCCACCCACAAAAATAGTCGAGTCTATTAGTAATACAAATACTTCCGTCCATATCCTTACATTCATCTTTTTTACTGTTCAGTAGCAACAAATAGCATTGGAGGATAAATCGCATATAATCTAAGTGCATTTAATAGATCTAGCTCGCTATAGAGATTTAGTATTATTACAGGCACTCACATTAGTCGTTTCGTAGGAATTTTGGAATGATTCCGATCTACTGCGTTTAGTATGTTTGCTTATTTGACCACCGCCTTCACGAGAGACTTACGGTCATCGAGCCTCGTTAAAGAAGGAAGTTCAGTTGAGTCCGAGCCAGAACAGGTCAGAGAAACAGGAAGGAAAGCAAAGGGCGAGCTCATGCATTTATAGCAGCTACTAGTAAACATCTGTACGTACATAGATATTTATTTATATATTTGTATAGGGCCACCTATACAGATTAGCTATAGAAGAGTACTCCTTCTTCTTAGCTACCTACCCGCCTAATAAAAAGTGTTCTCTTCCTCTGCAGAAAATGGCTAAATATATATAAAGGGCTGTGTAAAATAGAAGTAGTTGTCCAGTTGGACACTACGTAACTCACATCAGCTCTAGAAATAAATGGCTCTCTGTAAATAAATACAATGTGCATTGAGGAAACAAAGAGTTAGTCGAGATAAAACACAACACATAGATACATTTATAGATTTCGGCTTACGTTTCGTTGTTTGTGACGAGAGAGGAAAAGGACGGGAGTAATTTGCCATGTGCATGTATGTATCTGTTTGAAAACTGAAATAATATCCCGTCCTTTCTCTGTGTTTAAGGGTGGCAATGGATATACAAAATTCAATCATCATTAGTTGTTGGAGGAGAAACCAAAGCTTATCCGACAGAAACCGCAGCACACTATAGTTAATACCATAAGCTAACAATTTAAGTAAGCTGAGGTACGCAGTAAACTGAATGAAAGGAAGTCAAGCCACAGGAAAGCAAACCACCACACGTTGTATACAATTTACAACATAGCCGCTACCCACTTACCCACCACCCATCCACAACCAGAATAATATGGAACTCAACGAACGATGTGTCTCTAAATCTCTGCCTCCCTCTATAATTATAATAACATACACAAGACTTGCTACATGCACTCACTATAGACTCACTACAGACAGATATGCTCCACTTCCTATATCCCCGGCACCCTAAATGCACTATACACGTAGGCTGGATAAGATTTCCAGCCAGGTACTTTCTCTCTACACCCTAACTTAGATATTCATGTTTGCATCATACTCCCGAACATTTAGCACTGCAATATTTACTTGCGTCTGTTGACTTTAAGTGCTAGGTAGGCATTGCAGATTATACAAATAATTTTTACGAGTTTTCTCTTTTTATACACAGCATACACAGAAATATATGGAGGAACTGCTGCCAAGAATGAAGATAAACAAGTTAAGCACAATGCCTAACCACTTCTGCAAAGGCAACTGATAGGACTCTACATAAATGCAGTGCTACAAAGGACGTATTTGTATTNGCCTAACCACTTCTGCAAAGGCAACTGATAGGACTCTACATAAATGCAGTGCTACAAAGGACGTATTTGTATTTTTCAAACCAACTGCTAAATTACAGTGAAAAATGATAGGAGTAAAGCTATTATTTTACATTCAACATGGTATGAATGAAAGTTAATATGCAAATCAAAGTATAGGAACCTCATTAGTAAAATATAGACATGTACATGTGCTTATACTACGTGTTCTTCCATTGTACAACATTACACAATCTTAGTCACACTTATTTACACTTAACAACCTGCTTCGTACGTAGTCAGATTCTATTGTACAGGATTGTCCGATTATAAAGCACCATACCTTTTTCACCATCCAAATGGCATTTTATGTTTTCAAACTTGAATGGCACAACAAAAATATTTTTTTACACATTTCTTGTACAATATACGATCACTTCTCTTTTACCAGAGTGAAAGCAAAGGGAAATTTAATTACGTGGCATTTTATGTCTTCAAACTTGAATGGCACAACAAAAATATTTTTTTACACATTTCTTGTACAATATACGATCACTTCTCTTTTACCAGAGTGAAAGCAAAGGGAAATTTAATTACGAAATGTTTTATCATTAAGAATGTCACAAGGTGAAGTTTTATGGCGATTTATAATTGCGCAACCCTGTATAAAAGCAAGTAGTAGTCACAGATATGTGTGTAGGTGCATGTAGAATGACGGAGTAATACTCCGTTTGCTTTACTGTGCTATACAATTAGTAGTTATAGCTGTTGATCAAGATCCCGATGAAGATGGAGCATTAATTGGCTAGGCAAGGCACGGCAGCTTTCATTCACGGAATGGAGAAGTAGGCAAACAATGCGGTAACGGTCACAATAGATCATTACAAAAACAGAGCGTCAGTAGAGTTGGAAGGAGACTGCATTTATAACAGAGCTACACGTCCTATACACGGCTCAGAGTTCGCAACCTGTGAGTAAATACGCCTTGCCATTTCTCCTTCCCTCAATTTAAACCATTTTCTATGATTTTCTAACTCTGTGTTCGTGGCAGGATTTATGTTAACAGTGAGGTGAAAATTTTTGGCAGTTTAGCCATTATTAACGGCTACGATTTACAGTATTTTTTCTTCTTTGGCTAAATGTCTTCTTTTCTGAACGTAGTGCCTTTGAGAATATTTTTTACGGATTTCATAACGCTTTGAGATAAGTATAATTATATAAATGAAAGGAGTTTATTGATAGCAATCCTTATGCAAATGTATACGAGTACACTGCGGTATATTCTCGTGCTATTATTGACCTACGGAAAGGCTTCAATGTCAATAACTTGGGCATTTGCACGCTTTAGTTCTTGATATTGGAGATTAAACAAATACTTAGCAAACGTTCCCTTCTCACGTAATGACTGGTTGGAATTTCAATTTGCAAAGCCACAGCTAAGATCAAAGATTTCCAACAAATTCCTCACTGAGCATTAATGCAACACGATCGAATCGGCACAAATACATTTTCCAACTGCAAGCCACTAGAAAAGTATAGAGAGCCCGACTGGAAAATTAAATCAAATGAGACACTTGGAATAAGTAGGACAAGTAGCCACCAAATACCCAACAACGTGATTGCATATCCCACAAGGAATTAAGGGAAGCTAACAATCGGACAATTGCTTCCAAGGCAGTCATCCAGCTTTGTATTATTTCCTAATAAATTTCATCGGATCCTTTGACTAGCCGCTTCAATGACTGTATTAATGTCTACGTATATGCTAATTCAGCAACAATCAAATCAAGGATGTAAGTTTATACTCTGTCATATCCACGCCGGTTGAAATGCAAAGCATCCAGTCGACTCCTACCTATTTCCCTCTCTGCTATATCTGCCTACTTAAATGGAATTGATTGCAAGTCATTAAAAGGCATTCATAAATTACCCCTAGTAAAGATTTGGAGATATAATCTGGAGGGGAA